>BPLR01016615.1:0-81544 GCA_021605095.1 Caerostris extrusa | reverse complement strand
AGACATCAGGAGAATCGACGGAGAGACATCAGGAGAAGATCTCAGCCACGGATTCCTGCACTAAGTACTGTCAATGACCAGAAGTCAGGACAAAGGACAAGATCCTCCATGGCCAGGACAGTCTTCCGCCAGCATTGATAAGGCGTACTCCTCGAGGAAGAGCCCCATTTGCGGTTGCCCCTGTTGTCTCGACCATCATGCAAAACTTTAATCGTCTTGGTGCCCAGGTTCCCCATGCTGCCCGCTGATATCATCAGTGAAGAAGAATGTAAAGTTGTAAAAAAAAAATACTTTGTTCTGCAAAAACGTTTTGTATAGATATACGAGTTCAACAAACGTCATTAAATTTATTTCACAAATTTTTCTGAACCCACTGCAAAGTTCATAAAATTAAGGTTAATAGTCAGGAGTCGGTATAAAAATTCGACACAGGAATTGGGTGTCAGAAATGCTTTGGCCGACTGCCTCCACCCCCTGATTATAAATTATGTTTGCAATCTATTTTTTCAATTACTTATTACTTGTTATTACTTAAATTATTTTTAGGTGTGATTTACTAACTAAGCTTAGAAAAATTGAATATAAAGGCACCACTTCCTTGAAATTTAAGAAAAATACATGAGCTAATGGATTGCATTTTAAATTTTAATATGCATTTGATGGGTGAGTGAAGTAAAACTAATGGGTTAAAATTAAGAAGAAACTGCAACACATTTTGAAGACCTCTGCCCACACCATTCTCTCGAAAACTCTTCCATTTGTCTCTGTTTGACTCGGGCGATGGAAGTTGTGAGTGTAATTTAAATTTTTCCTCGCAGACGAAGGCAGGAATTAAACGCAGGCACTGGAGTGTTCGAGAGAGCGTCAGAGGAGCGCGACGTCTAATGCCCCGAAGTTTTCCCTGTCAGTTTGGCAGCAGCGGCACGCTTCATCGGCTCGCTATTTATGGCGGCAGACGATAACAGGGGGATCGTTTTGCGAAAACTCTTGCCTCTCTTTCTCTCCGAGCACCATTGCTTCTTTTAAAACACACTCATTCGTTCGATTCAACTTTTCAGACTGGTCTTCCCTCACCCTCTCTCCTCCAGTTCTTTTAAACAAGTTAATAGTACCCAAGGGACTGAGTAGTTTAGTTTTGTTTTTCATTTGAGAGTGTTCTATTCTTTAAACTATCATTTTATTTCGATGCTCGAATAGCTTGAATTACTGCTTTGGATCCAATAACATGGATGAACCAGATATTGGTTTGGTTTGTCGCTCTATGGCAGGGGTCTCCAAACTTTCCAGCCTTAGGGCCACACTGTTTACTCCAATAAGTACCAAGGGCCAAAACCGTTTTCATTTTTCTGCCATTATCTGTAATTTCTAGACCAGTCGCCGAGTACTTGCTCTCAGCGAGCATACGCTTGCTAACTACAAACTATTGTCAGTGAAAAGTCACAATTACACAAATCTCATTAGTATTTTTTTTTTTTTTTCAAGTGGGTACTCCGCGGTTTCATTCGCCTCATTTAGCTTTTCCATTTCTGGGGGATTTTCTGAATAAAAATCATATGTTCGATTTAGATATATACATTCCAAACATCGATATACATACATATGCGATACTCTTTACGCCAACAGAACTACCGAGAGTAACCGCGGGATGTTCGCTAGTTTACAATGTTAGTGGGATTCATTTCAATTACTTGTTAGTTGTTAAGCTTAAGTTAAATTTTCTGCGTATTATGCTTGTCATTATTGCTTTATCTAGCAAGTCAATAAAACCGAGTTATTATCATTCTGTGTTTTTTTTATCCAACTTATTACAGCAACTATAGGCTATTCGCTGTCACGGGCCGGATTGAGGACACTGGCGGGCCGGATTTGGCCCGCGGGCAGTTGTTTGAGACGCCTGCTGTACGGTCATCTTGTGCGCACGAGGGTTGAACAGAGATGAACCAGATAATATTCTTACGATTTTGCGTATATCCTGCGTGTAAGCTTAATAATGAAAATTTATGATAACCTAAAATATGATTCCTGATATTTTAAAAGAAGTTAAATGCAACTCATGAGTTTCTAAAAGCATTATTTAGTAAAAAAAACTTTAAGCATTTTTTTTTTAAAAATTTATTCTATAACGATCTAGTGCAGTGGCTCTGAAAGGGTGTTCCCCTAGAAGATTTCCGGGTGCGCCCTGTTGTATTCCAGAGAAATATATGTCCAGATATAAAAATAAATATACTCTTTTTCTTATCAGTTTTTCTTGTTCAAAGACAGCTTTCGTTATAAACAACTGACCTTGTGATTGCTTTTTTTTCTTTTTATTCACATAAAAATACCAAACAGCGATAATATTTCCGGAAAATTAAGACCGATAACTACCATGGTTAGCTATTAGAAGCTTTACCGTCTATGTGATTTTCAATGTTAAACAAATTTCTATTGCACCTATGAGACTGCGTCGTCTGTAAGAAATATTCTGTGGACATTAATTGAAGAACTAGTACTTATATTCACTGATCGCATATTGAGGATTAAACATACGAAATTGTCTCTTGAAACCTTTGGATTCCTACAAAGGAAGAATGCTGCCCATATCTAAAAAAATTTGAAAATTTTACTACAGTTCTCAATGTCCTATTTATGTGAATTAAAATTTTCCACCTCCACCATAATTAAGTGTAAAAACAGAGGAAATCTTCAATGTATGAACGAGGAAATGAGAATTTGTCTTTCATATACATGCCCGAACATTGAAGACATCGCTAGGACATTTCAGGCTCGTGTTTATCATAAACACAAGAGCAAATAAACTTAAGGTGCGTTTCATTTTATTTCTTTTCTGAAATAGAGTATTTACTGTCCCACATTTACGTGACGCTTTAAGACGCTGCCACAATCTTCATCGTGTCTTTCCGCCTGTCGCCAGTAGATTCCTACCTCAGCATTTGACTCTCACTATCTCTCGAGTATATATATATATATATATATATATATATATATATATATATATATATATATATACACACACTGAAGTGACAAAAGTCATGGGATAGCAATATGCAAAAATTTTCAGATGGCAGTAGCATCGCGTAGAACAGGTATAAATGCGCAGTGGTTTTGGTCTCTCGTGTGCACGTGAGCATATCGGTTGGTCCCTAGATGAATGGAAAACCGTGGCCTGGTCCGATGAGTCACGATTTCATTTGGTAAGAGCTGATGGTAGGGTTCGAGTGTGGCGCAGACCCCACGAAGCCATGGACCCAAACTGTCAGCAAGGCACTGTTCAAACTGGTGGTGGCTCCGTAATGGAGTGGGCTGTTTTTTCATGGCATGGACTTGGTCTTCTGGTGCGACTGGACCGAACATTAACTGGAAATGCTTATATTCAGCTACTTGAGATCACTTGCAGCCATTCATGGACTTCATGTACCCAAACAACGATGGGATTTTTATGGATGACAATGCGCCATGTCACCGGGCCACAACTGTTCGCGATTGGTTTGAAGAACATTCTGGACAATTCCAACGAATGATCTGGCCACCTAGATCGCTCGACGTGAATCCCATCGAGCATTTATGGGACATCATCGAGAGGTCTGTTCGTGCCCAAAATCCCGCACCATCAACGCTTTCACAATTATGGACGTCTATCGAGACAGCATGGCTCAATATTCCTGCAGAAGACTTCCAACGATTTGTTGAGTCCATGCCACGTCGAGTTGTTGCACTTCGCCGGGCGAAAGGAGGGCCGACACGATATTAAGAGGTATCCCATGACTTTTGTCACTTCAGTGTATATACATACATTTTCTTTTGCATACAGTAATGTGTACAATGCTATTCTGTTTGCTAACACCTTGTTCTCAAATCAAATATTTTAGAAATTTCGTCTATAGTATATTTTACATAAAATCATTTTGAAATGTGTAAAAAGTAAACTGTAAACAATGGCTTTTAAAAAATGCTATCAATTTACGAATCATTTGAATCAACAATAATACAGCCTCGATTCCACTACAATATATGAAACATTATTTTGGCATTTCATATAAATAATCAGCTACGATTTGCAAAAAAATGAATTCGCAGTCGACGGGTTAGTGAACTCTTAACGAATGTATTAGCTATAATCCTATATAGATTATAGTAGGTATTAGCTATAATCCTATATAGATTATAGTAGGTATTAGTTATAATCCTTAGGATTATAGCTATAATCTGCTATAATCCTAACACGATCCTCAATACTACTGAAAAATATATTGATGTAGTTTCATCAGAAGATGGACGGTCCAGCGTATAAATATAGAATTGAAATTGAGCTATTTCGAGAACGGATCGATTTATGTCGGCACTCGTTTCGCTCAAGAGGACCAGCCCTCTAATGACACGGGTCGGCAAATCCTCTCGACATCATCTTCTCGACTATTTCTTCTGAATAGCTTCGCCTCTTATCTCCCGAGCATTAACGAAATTGCAGTTGTTCGAATGGCACAACTTTTTTTTCTTCATCGACACTTCTCACCAGGCTCTTTTCTGCTGTGTCTCTTCTCTATGTGCTGAATCAGCGTGCAGTATTTGGAATGCTGTTAATCTGAGCATGTTTACTTTTGCGCCCACTCATACCACTTGTCCAACTAGTTAAAATTCTGTCGTGTCCCACTGATTTACAACTATTCATACCATGGAATTTTAGTTTGATTTGTCGCTGTACAATAATTTTTGTGCACACAAGGGCTAAACAGACCGGGACCTACAGTTTAACGTGGATTCCGAACCATTACAATCCACGTTAAACTGTAGGTCCCGGCTAGTTCGAGTCCCAACATCCATGGCGCTGTCGGAACACCTGAAGCCTAAGATACCAAAGACCAGAGCGCTAGCCACTTGGCCATCAAGCCGCCTCATACCATGGGATGATTTATCCATTTTATTTCATCAGGTTTTAATGCAAATTCTGTTCTATTTCTGTCTACTAGATTTAAAAAAAAAAAAAATAAATAAATAAAGCTGCACACGTTGCCAAAATTCTTTTATTTTATCAACATCATAGTTACCCCCTTCCCTTTATTTTTTAAACGATTCGTGGCCCAATGACTACTTGAGCAACTAGTGTGCAGGAGAACTGAGGTCTCGAATCCACTGGCAGCATGACTACAATCATCCATATTACAATAAAGAAAAACACGCTTCTGTAAATTTCTCAAAATAGGGTGATCTGTCGGAACGTGGTCAGGATAATAGGGGGAGGGGGATGAAAGATGCCAAGACTCATTTTTAGAGACTCTCAAATCACTCCTGCGAATGTGATTTTATAGTGTCAAACTGCATGATAACTCGTTTTGTGTTATTAACTATGGTAAAAAAATTCGTTCTTGCTGCAAAAAAATGACTTTTATGCATTTAAGCTGCTGTCAACGAATCTTTCGTAGATGCAGATCATTCGAGGCTGTTGGATTGGCCTTGACTGACTTCTAAACCATTGTCTTTCCTCAAAATATTACTAATATATCATAGACAATTATATGAGTAGGTGTTATCATGTCTTCTAATTTCTGAGACTTTCCAGTGTCTGGTTTCCAATTTCTGGTTTTCTTTTTTTCAACCCCATTTGTTTTAGTTGTTTTTAAAAATAGTTTTGATGGCGAATAACCTCCATGTTTATTGTAATGGTAGATAACTAAAAAATGATTAGTTTCTGAACTATAGAAATAATAAAACATTTAAATATCATTATAATAGATGTATTGCTTTTTTTTTTTTTCCTTGTCAGAAACATGATGTGTTCTTAGAAATGTCTAATAAAAAAGACGAATCTTATTCTTTCGCTTAAATAATTTTTATTGCTGAAAAGTCTCTCTACCCTGAAGCATATATTAAGTCTTCTTTAGTTCTGAAGCTTCTCCATGTTATCTAACTTGCAGTCTTATTTCTTCTTCTTCATTGAAACCTCCTAGCTCAGTTGAGTGGGGGTTGTTCCACATGCATAGATGGTATCGGAAGACTCCGATAGGTGATCATTTATTTCGTATTATTATTACTTATCGTTGTGTTAGGCACTGCCCACAAGTTAAGAATAATTCAGACATTATTGTGCGTGTTACGGCATACAAAGCACAGAGTTTGATTATTCAGATAAACTATCCTATAGAATGATTCATTCTGGATAGAGGGTTACCGCCATTTGATTCTAAAGAAATCGTATCTTATAGGAATGAATAGTCTATTTAGTAAAATCATAAAGTACAAATATTTATTGAATTTCTTGTAATGAATTTGAGTTTTAGATAATTTTATGTGTTGCATTTTAAAACGTAAAGATCTGAATAATAATTTTTTTTTCATTTGGTTAACTTAATGTTTGGTAGAACATGAATGTTTATACTGTTGTGTATTATTCTTTCAAGTTTGTATCAATTCCACGAAGTTTCCTTATTAAATACTACAAAAATAAATAGATACAAGAAATGTTATTTTGTTTGTAACTTTGCTCATTTTTATAAACTCTAAAAATTTATTTAAAAAATTGAAACCTTTTACGAATTTCAGTTTATCATATGTGAACAGACTTATCTGTAGGAAGTAAATACTAGGACACATGGTAGTATATACCATTTTTCAATAACCCATGAAATTTAAGAACCAGGTGGTGAGAATATTAAAAGAACGAGAGTTCTGTACTTTAAGGTTCCGCTTGTTTATTTGGCGATTTTTTTTTCCTGCTTATGATTTTCGCCAAGTCCTTTCCTAAACAAGCAAAATGGTCGCCGTGGTTACCAAATACTGCGGTTTTGGCGATTCCATTGGGCGCAAAAAGAGACTTGGCGAAATTTGAACCCTAAATTGGGAAATCCCCACAAGAACTATCCAATTCATTAGCGACAGGAATATAACATAATTTAGTAACTTTATGAAGAAGAATTTTAAGTATTACAAACAGTATTATCCAATTCAAACAGAGAAGTCTGTTAAGTGATGGTTAAACTAACTTTTATAAACATAAACTGATCTTTATTTGAGGAAATAGAAACAGTAATCTCTTTATATTTTGAAAGACAGATAATTATATATGGACTACAGTGCAATCTACACTTTTAAAAATGTTTGTTATTTTTCATTTTATAATTTTATTAAATAAATAGTTATGGTGTTTTTTTTTTTTTTTTTTTTTTTTTTTTTTTTATTTTTATATATTATTATATATATATATATATATATATATATATATATATATTTTATATATTTAAAGAGCACTTAATTATCTATTTTGCTTATTAACTCAAAGAGCATGAGACCACCGCTATGTTTCAACATTTTTCAATGAAGGAGCTAGTGGTCTCTACTCGGCCATAGGATCTCCGTATTAATCTACAATAAGAGAGGACTACAGTGCACGCGACTTGATATGGGCCAATCATTATGTTTAGCAACACACATTTCAGGCCAGTTTTAAAAACACACATGAATAAAATCTCGTGAAAATCAGCGTTAACTTTAAATAAAAAATTTTGAAATGAAAGTTTCTTGTGTTGCTCAAGGAGGTGAATCTGTCTTAAACAATAACTTATTCTCTTATATATTTTTTATTTTAATAGCTTCACTTTTTTTTTCTGGCCGAGACAATATTATGTTCACACATTATGATAGAATACAAATATTTAAAAAAATTAAATTTGCGTTTATTTACGTCTAAACAAAAATAAACCCTTTCTTTCGAAAATCATTTGTGATAGATCTTTTTCTCCCTTTGGGCCAACTGCATTGAATAGTAATGGCCAACAGTCAAGAGTGTTGCCAAACAATCGCCAACCTATCATTGTATATGTTAAGCTACAAAGTAAAAGCCACGTAGGGAGTAGGTTTGTCCCAAAGTGCCAACCCGATGTGCGCTCAATTTTATGATCCTATGTTGAGCTACAAAGTAAAAGTGAAACTGCAAAGTAATGTAAAGATCACGTGAGGAATAGGTTTGCCCCAAGTAAAGTAACCAGGTCTTTTGAAAGTGCCAATTCCTATTCTGTGATCTGATGATGCTCAACGCTATTCTATGATCTGAACAAAACTCTCCAGCAAGTGTCAGGAACCCATTCGAACTGCATTTCCTCTCCCGCTATTCTCTCTGCCCCCACCCACCCAACACATCGCAATGCGTGAATTGCACTACACACATCTGACTTTCCATTGTGCGAGTCACTTTCATTGTCGCTCCCCTACGCAATTTCCATCCGACCCACCAGAAGGGGAAAAAAAAAAACCTCGCTCGTCGATTCGAAAAGTGAGAGAAATAAATAAACAAACAGACACAAAAATCCAACCAAAGTGCACTGCTGTAAAAGAAAACTCCAACTGATATCGTAGCCACACAGCGCGTAGCCCGCGATGCAGAACCACTGTAAAGAGCAATGCTGCACGTGTTTTCTTCCAACATTCTCTGTGCTTCGCGATCCGTAACCGTATTTCCGAAACACCCGACAGAAATTTCCTTTTTTTTTTTCCTTTCGCTTTCCCTGAAAGGTAGGGAAAAAAAAAAAAAAAGAGAAATCGAAGAGATCTTTCACCGGCGGCTTTTAGCTGCAGGGAGTGAACGAAAGAAAGAACGCATGAAATGAATGAAAGAGTGAATGTTGCAGTTGTTGAAATGCAGGTTTTAGAGCGGTTTAAAGTCGTTAGAACTTCTGTAGCCGCGGCCTTTTTCGCAGAATTCTGTTAATGGCCTATCCTCTCTCTCTCTCTTTTTTCTTCTCCTTCTTTCCTGTATTAGAATGATGTTAAAGCCATTTGTAGGGCCGAAGAGGTGAATAAGTTTGTGCCGAACCGTTTTTTCCTTTTTTCAATTCCTTCTATTAGCTCACACTCTTGATATATCTCCATGATGTACACTCTTGATATATCTCCTCCTATATATATGTTCAAATTTTCAATCGTACATAAAATACTTTTTTATTCATCCACTCGAGTTCAAATGCATTTTTTCGAACTTGTAGTGGATGACACTGGATGTTAATATACAGTTTTTCAAATATTAATTCATTCATTAAATTTAATTCATTCATTTTAGTTTTTTTTTAGATTTAAGTTGCATGTATCTACCCATAGATGGCGCCAGATATACTTAAAAAAAAATGAATGAAAATTATTTATAAAGGACTTTCTTCAATACAGTGAAAAAAGTAGGAATTGACTTTAAAATTTTTGTTTTTATATTACTTGTTTGCCTCACCATACAAAAGGAAATGCCCAAAAATGATTCCGCTTATATAATTCAGCCCCCCTCCCCTTTTCGAACTGTGTTCTAAGGAAATGAACAAACACACCGCCCACAGCCTGACTTTGAACGAAAGCTGATAACTTCCGAGAAGAGTTGTGTTGTCACTTTCTTCGAGTGGATTGAGGTCAAGAGGCTAGGCCGATAGCGAGAGGGTTAAATTTAGAGTCCTTGTTTCATTGAGACCGGAACTGTCCACCCAAATCAACAAAGCAAATTGAATGCGTGTCGACATGTTTCGACGGTCGAGTTTGCAAGAGTTCGTTGCAATATCCCAACTCTCACCATGAATGGGTCTTTGACGACAGCGGAGCTGAAATGAAGAATGCAGAAAGTGATTGTTTCATTATTACCATCATTTCCTTAAGTTGATTAAATAACGATTATTATGAAAGTCATACAATGGGTGGACACACAGTACTACTGTGTCCAAAAAGTAAGACCAGTTTTCAATTTAAATTTCCTGCGCTTATGGTATTTCAATTGTTTTTTTTTTTTAGGTTTTTGGCGCTGTCCTTGGCATCTGTGTGAAATTTTACTTTTAAAATATTCCATAGTGTTTGAGTTACGCTTGGTTTTGTGAGATGCTAAAACTGATTCCGGCAATTTTTGAAATGTCTGAATTCATTGAGCAAGAACTTGCGTTACATTTTGTTTGCGGCAACGTATAATGTTGCAGAAGGCATTCGGTGAGCATTTCTATATATTCCTAACTATTCAGAAGTGGTAAAAACAGTTCAAAGAAGGCAAAGAACACGTTGAAGACGAAGAGCCCCTCTGGTCGACCACAAGCTCAACCGACAGCTCACGTCCAAAATATTAAAGATTGGGTGCTTGCAAACCTTCGATTTACAATTAGAGACCTTGATTGATCGACCGATCCTTTTGAAATTACAACATCATCAGCAATTGTAAATTGATGATTTGTAAGTACCCAATCTTTACTTTTTGGACCTGAGCTTCGTCGGTTGAGGGTCGACCAGAAGGCTTTTCGTCTTCAACGCGTTCTCTGCCTTTTTGAACTGTTTTTACCACTTGTAAACGTTTATTTCCGATATAGGAATGCTCACCGAATGCCTTCTGCAACATTCTGTACGTTACCGACAACAAAATTGATTGCAAGTCGTTTAATCAATGAATTCATACATTTCAAAAATCGCCGGAATCCGTTTTAGCGTCTCACAAATCCAAGCGTAACTCAAACACTAATGAATATTTTGGCGTCAAATTTCACACAGATGTCAAGGACAGCCAAGCAACCTAAAAAAAAGAAGAAAACAATTGAAATTCCATATAGCCCCGGCTATTTCAAACTAAAATTGGTCTTATTTGTTGGACACAGTAGTATACTTCATATATTTATGAGTTTTTAGAATTTCGCGACACATATCATCCGTTTCTCAGCGAAGTGGAACCGAGTCCTCCCACAGTGTCATTTTCGAAGCAGACTCCGGATAAGAATAGCGTTAAAAGCTTTTTCACAAGCCCAGTGTCTTTGCATCAAGTGCTCCATAAAGCAGACTGTATGGCGTTGAAATACTCTAAAAAGTGTCCGGCGAGAAAAAAAGACATTTCCAGGAAGCGAATTGGAAATTTAGTACTCTCTATGTTGACGCCTTTTTCTTACAGTGACTGTATCTATAACCTTGACTGAGACAAAATGTCTGCTCAAATAAATAAATAAAAATTGTACATTTAATTGATTTTTTTTTTTATTCCAACAAAAATGGATAATTGTGGCATGACTGTATAATTATCGCAAAGGGGGCTTTTTTTTTTTTACCACGACATAAAAGTTGGATGATTTATAGTTTTATTGAGTATGGACAAAACAATGGCCCATTTGGAACTGTTTCCTTATGGTGGTGTTGTTATCTAAGATATAAAAACAAGTAATATAAAAAATAAAATTTTTAAGTCAAATCTTACTTTTTTTTTTTCACTATATCGCAGAATGTCCTTTTTATAAATAATTTTCATTCATTTTTTTAAGTTTATCTGGCGCCATCTATTGGCAGACATATGCAACTTAGATCTAAAAATAACTAAAATTAATGAATTAAATTTAATTACTGAATGAATATTTGAAAACACTGTATTCACATTCAGTATCATCCACTACAAGTTTCAAAAAAATGTATTTGAACTCGAGTGGATGAATAAAAAGCGTTTTATGAACGATTGAAAATGTGAACAAGATATATAGAGGGAGAGTGTGAGCTAATAGAAGGAAGTGAATAAAGTGACTCGTATAATATGTTTCTATTTAATAAAAGTGGTGTGATGCATTTCTCCTTGCCTTTCTCGTGCGATCTGATGGCCAATTTGCCAGCTCACTGGCCTTCAGTACTAAAAAGCTTCAGGTTCGAATCCTGACGAAAAATGTTAGGGATAGCTGGCCCTCCTTCGAGTATCGTATGGGTGAAAACACGTAAAACTTCTGTCAAATAAACTGAATATCGATTCGAACCGATTTACAAACTTTGCGGGGTTGAATAGCCGGAGCGGCTAGCGCTCTGCTGCTGGGTACCATAGGTGTCGGGTTCGAGTCCCTGCGGTGCCATGGGTGTTTGTAGTGGTTCGAATCCCTTTATACCGTAGGTCCTGGTCTTACACGATCGTAGGGCGTTGTGGAGAGTGACATATTAAAAATAGGGAAAACGAACTGTTCCTGTAGTGATTAGGGGTTATAATATTTGTTATTTCGCATCCCCATATACACCTTCGATTCGATACAGGCGTTGCTATAATCGTACGATGGATTTTCCTTGTTGTTTAAAGTAGTGAACGGAACGGACGCTGCCAGAAAATTGGAACTCCTGCACGCGCTGCGGCCTGATGGCCAAGTGGCTAGCGCTCTGTCCATTGGTACCACAGGCTGCAGGCTCGAATTCTGGCGGTGGCGTGAATGTTTGTGAGTGATTCGGAATCCACGTTGAACTGTAGGTCCCGATCTGTTTAGCCCTCGTGCGCACAAGATGACCGCAGAGCGACAAGTCAAATCTTGCCTTTCTCGCATTCTTACTTGTTATTGCAATTTGGCATTCTAATTTTCTTCCATTTGTTAGTTTTGAGTGTTCTTTTAAGAGTCGCTTTCTTATCTTAGAATTTGTTTCAAGTTGATCAATTTTATCGTCTCAATGTCATTAGCATCCCGATTCATTGCAGTCCAACGGTAACGGGCGCTGCAAGAGAATGCGGATTCGAGTCCACTGCTGTGTAGACTCGATGGCGATTGTAAAAAACGTTTTTAAGTTTGAGGAACGTGTAGACGTTTTCTGATCTTCCACCTAAGCAGCGCACTAGGAATCTCATTTAGAAGGCATCATTTTCTTATGGTAATCTTTAGCAAACGTTTGTGGTTTAGTTTGTCGCTCTACGGTCATTTTGTGCACACTTTGGGCTTAATTAGACCAGGACCTTCAGTTTAACATGAATTTCAAACCACTCACAAACATCCATGTCACCGCCAGGATTGTGGAGCATGAGATCGACAAAGTTTTTTAATTTTATATTGAAAAGAAAAATCTTAATTTCAGTGTCTTTTCACTTATATCGTGAGAGAGACAGAGGTAGGTTTACGTTATTTTCGAACTCAATTATACTATAAATATTGTTTAAAAGAAAAACATGCGAACAGAATGTTACAGTTTATCTTTGCGATGTTTGAAGAGCCCATTGAGAGACGCTGTTTAAGGTCAAACAACAGGATAAATCACGGTCGTCGTAACTTTTTACCCACCCGCACACACGTACTGGGAGAAGAACGCACTCTCCCACGTGGAGCCCGGCCAGATTTCGAATCAACCTTGACTGCGCATGTTCCGTAAAAAAAAACTTCGATTGATTATTTTTACAGTTGACTTGGCCCTGTTCTCTCTTCACCGCAAATACACACACACGCGGGAAAAAAATGAAATAAAATAAATAACCCTTTCGCAACCAATTTTTTTTTTTTCCGCCAAGAAAAATATCAGAGATAAAAGTGAGCCGCCGTGACGTTCCTTGGCGAGCATTTCGACAGTTGTGACATGTATACGGCCCGATGGTATATATATATATATATATTTTTTTTTTTTTTTTCAAAGTGTGTTGCTGGTACCATCTTTCAGGTTTATGGCAATCGGCAACTATGTATCGTCTTTTTATTTCTTTTCCTGATTTGTATGTTTTTTTTTTATTTTTCTGGTATTTTTTTCCCATGTTCCAGAATTTATTTGGGGGGGTGTTGCTAGAAAGTAAATCAGTCGCCCAAACAGATGGTAGGTGCTGACAAGGGGATGCATGTTCTCTGGGTTCGCCGCGAGCTTATTCATTTCGCGTGGCTTAAAAATATCTGTAATTCAGTAAAACAGCCTCGTCTGTCACTTTTGACGTTTGTGAAGCATCCCATTTTTGATAGACATAAACAGTTGAGGCCTATGAAGATCTTATTAGTAGAGTATCATAGGTTTTTATTGATTGGCCGAGTGCCTAGCGCTTTGTGCCACAGATTTCGGGTTCGATTCTCGGCGGTGCCATGGATGTTTGTAGTGGTTCGAATGCACTTTAAACCGTAGGTCTCCGTCTAATATTGCTGTTGGGCGTAGGGCTGATAACCCTATCCTGTAAAAAGAAAAATATCTTATAACTTGCCAGTAGACAGACGGCGTTGGCCCACAATGGGGCCGTTTCGCAATGATGATGATGATAGGTTTTTTTATCTCGAGCTTTTGAACAGTGGTTTTCAAAGGGGTCGATATTTTCTATGGGGAGGGGGGTAGTGGAATGTAGATGTTTAATAAATAAATTATTTTTAAAATAAAGTTTAGGGAGCTTAATAAATAATTTTCTAAAAATTTTATTTCTGAAAAAGGGGTGAAAGGGCAAATAGAGAATCACTGTTTTAGAACGATTGTATGATGTTCTATGACGTGAGATTTTAATATCTAACGAAAATCACATTTGTAGTTAATGGTTTTCAAACCTTTTGCTGTCGGGATGCGTTTAAAATATTACCGTAATAATTTTAAGTGCACTCTATACAAATTTCTGCTGACCTATCTTATGATAATTAAGTCAAATATTGCAATAATAATAATAATAATAATACTGTAAAAAATGAAAAGCACCACGAGTTTATTTATTTTTGCGTTTATGAGAAACACTAGCCTGAAGTGTCAGAGTGATGTCTTCAATGTCTGGACATATACTTGAAAGTCAGATGCCCATTTTCCAATCTAAACATTGAAGATTTACTCTTTTTTTGCACTTTATTGCGGTGAATCCTATTTCACATAAATAGGACGTTGAAAATCGTAGTAAACATTTCAAAACTTTTTAGATATTGATACACATTCTTCCTTTGTAGGGAATTCCAACAAGTTTCAAGAGAGCCATTCCCTTACATTTAATCGTCAACCAGTGGGTATAACTAATAGTTCTTCTTCAGTGAATGTTCACTGAGCAGTACTTACAAACGGCACAGTCTCATAGACTGCAGTGGAATTTTTTTAACAATGAAAAGTACATAGACTTTAACGCTTCTAGTAGCCAACGGTACGACATAGTCCTGTGTCAACGACAATTATCTCACAAGCCTACAGTACGACACGTCTATGCGAAAGGGTTATAAAAGTGAGGGAAAGAATAACATGGATGGTTGAGGGTTAGTTATAGTGATCAAAATGACTCTGATGCTCCAGCTTATGCGCGAGTGCTTAAAACATTTGTAACTTTTCAGAAGTTTAATTTATGGTAATGACAGTTCTATAAAATATTTAAACAAAAAACTCAAAAATTTGTTGTGAGCTTGCAATACCCAAACTGAAATGACCCCATACTTTAAATAAAGTACAGCTTCGTCGGTTCAGGTTGATGATCGACTCGAGGGCTCTTCGTCTTCTCTGTCTTCTTTGAACTGTTTATACCACTTCTAAAAATTCTTTCCGATATAGGAATGCTCACCGAATGCTTTCTGCATTATTCTATGCGTTTCCGCAAACAAAATTGAATGCAATTCTTTGCTCAATGAATTCAGACATTTCAAAACTTTCCGGAATCAGTTATAGCGTCTCACAAAGCCAAGCGTGACTCAAACACTAATGAATATTTTGGCGTCAAATTACATACAGATGTCAAGGACAGTGTCAACCTAAAAAAGAAAAAAATAATTGAAATTCCATAAGCTCCGAGAAATTACTTTTTTTTTTACTTTTTGGACACAATAATATATATATACACACAACAACTGTATTGACAAGTATGCTATAAGATAATAATAATTGTTCAATGTAACTCTATGGTGATTCATGTCCCGTTCTTCATTTAAACGTCCTCGCAACGAATGATTTTACTGTAACAATAATGTGAAAAAAAATTTTTCGTTTACAAAAAAAAATTTTATGATCGCAAAGTCTTGTTAAAAAAATAATATTTCATAGAAACATCTCGAATTTTTAATACTTATAAGGGTAGTGTTGATTAAATGTACATAGGATGTATTGTATAATTAATTATAAAGAATGATAACGAAACATCCTAGTTGTATAAAGTGAAATTACATATTCTTTTTTCTTTTCTTTTTTAGGTAAGTTGGATAATTTGAATGATCTGAAAAGACTCGAAATTGAATTGAGACAGTGTGGTAGGTGCTGATTATTTTTTTCGTTATTGCACCTGCTGAAATAGGCTTTTGAAAAGTTCATTATTGATCTTGTGATACTTATGATAATAAATGGATAGATGCCATGTAAAAAAAAAAAAAAAGGAAAAGTTATATTTAGAAAAAGAATCACATATAATGAGTGCATCCATTCAAATAAAAATAATAATAATAATAATAAATGAAAAATAAATACATATATTACTTAATTATTCATTTATTCAATGCATAAAATGTGCTTTATAAAAATGCTACATTTTTGTTTTAAAATAAGACCATGCATTATATGTGAAAATAGGATCGAGTTAATATTTTGAATTTCATTAAAATTTATGAAAACTATTACTGATTTATGCATTTTAAATTTTTGTTGACATTTTATTTTTTTTTTCGCTTTTCTATTTTTCTAATGGAATAATGCATACGAGCAAAGGTAGAGTCTTTTTTTTTTTTTTTTTAAATTTACTTGATATGAATAACAATTTCTTTCCAATTAATTTAAATGATATTATTACGGCAATAAAAATTCAAGTCAATAATTTTTCATAAGTAATTCTTTTTAAACACATTTAAATACATTTGTTTCCAATTTAAAATAAAAATTTGCAAATGGATTGAACTTTGTATTTAATAATGACAGTTTTTAAACATATCAAATTAGCTTGATTATCAAAAGAAAATTAGAATTTAAAAATTTCATTTAAAATAAAATGAAATGTTTAGAACATGAATGTCTGAACTTCTGGTGGTGAGATTGAGAATGACATTTTCTACAAGAATCGATTTTGCGAATGCGGAAGACCTTGGCCCAAACGCGAGGACCCCTCACTATGTCACTGTGTTAGTGTTCAATTATCGCAATCGCCACCCGTTCCCATGGCAACAACTACATTCTCGGAGACCAGACGGCGCCCGTCTTACCTGAGTCTCCGAATGTGCCGCCATCTCGCGACGAAAAGAGCAAATAAAGCTATCCATTAAAGTATTACTACTAGATAAATGTTTTTATTTTGATGTAATTATAGGGTAATATATTGACAGAACACGGAACATTTAT
Organism: Caerostris extrusa; assembly: GCA_021605095.1. Lineage (NCBI taxonomy): Eukaryota > Metazoa > Arthropoda > Arachnida > Araneae > Araneidae > Caerostris > Caerostris extrusa. Next base: position 64,591 of record BPLR01016615.1, on the reverse strand, counting down.
TTGTATAACATTATTTTTATTTAGATAATTGAAAGTTATTTTTCAAGAAAAAATAGGTGTAGATTTTAACTTAAAAATCGTAATTTTTACCATGAAACTGTATTTATTTGTTCAATTATTTTAATTTAAGTTTAGTTTCTTTTCTCATTTTTTTTACAGTCCCGAATTTCTAATAATAATAATAAAATTGGGGTTCAGGGATGGAACGTCTAGTAATTTATAATTTTTAATTACATTTGTTAAATATTTAATTTGTTTTGTTAGTATTTAATTACATGTATTCAATAAAAAACTTTTCAAATTTTTTTAAACATTTCCTTGATTAAAATATTTTTAATGTTTTTTGAAGCTTCTGTTTATATTTTTGAAATGGAATAATTAAAATCATCATCCTTATTATTGAACTCCAATAAATTATTGAACAGAGATTTTTTTTTATAAAAAATGAAAATTCAATCATTTTAAAATCAGAATATAATGCGATTGAATATATTCATTTCCAATTTTTATAGATTCTCCAATGAAGAACTTTTTATATAGTATTTAAAATGTATAATATATATCTGGATAATAATTAAGTTTAATTAAAAACTTAGACAGTACTTCAAATAACTAATAATTAAAGGCAAAAGATCTCGAATTGGAAGCTGAGATAAGTTTTTAAGATTTTTTAAAAATTTCTTTAATTTGAAATTAGTATGCTTCAAACATTGTATACATTGCCATAGATAATTCACTAACATCTTAAGTAGGCAGATACTTATTTCTTCTGAGAACTCGGAGATGAACAAACGAACAAAAAAAAAAAAATTTTTTTTTCTTCGCTTTCATCATTAATTTCATTTTTATGTTAATTAAATCCTGCATTTCGTGCACGAATGCATGCAATAAATTATAGTATTAATTGTATTTGTAATTACTTATACAAATATCAGATTAATATTCGCATTGCTATCATAAAAATAAAGAATATTCATATTCATATCGGGCAATTTTTAATAATAACATTATATATCATTTTGTATTTTATAATGGTATTTTATTTTTATTTACTGTTCCTAGGAAAAATCTCTTGAATTATTTTTGTATCAGGGTTTTTATTGATTTTTAAATTAAATCTTATTTTATTTGACTCATTTAGAAATATTCTATTGAGAATGACTCCATGACTTTCATTTGATGGGTGGAAAAGATTCCTTGAAATAATAGCTCATTATTCAAAAAATTAAATACTCTTTAAATTTTATATGTCTATTGAAAAAATGCATATTTTAAGGAGTGCTAGAAAAGAAAAAAATAGAAATCATACTGTTAAGAAAAATTCTATTGTATAAAATTTGCTGTTATAGTTATCAGATATGAGTTCATAATGGGATGTTATATTTATTTTTTTGTATTTCATAGTTATTGATTTTTAAATGAGTTTTTTTTTTTTCTTTTTAATTAAGTAATTAAAGTGTGAAGTTAATATACTGTTATAAAATAATGCAATAATTTGGCGTACTCAATCAATTAAGAATTATATATATATATATAAATTCTTTTGTAAAACATTTTCCGCCAAAAAAAAAAATGACATATTTGAATATGTTCTGTGTACTAACTATTTAATTTTTATGAATTTATTGAACAACGTGCAGTCACTAGTATATATGTGTACATTTAATTTTTTTTTAATTAGGATTATTTTAATTGAAAAAAATTACGGTTAAAAATCCATTCAAAATAAAGCGCTCAATCTGTTTCATTTTGCATATAATAATAATAATAATATATATATATATATATATAAATCGATGCGTTTTGTGTTCCACTGGTGTTGCCACAAATTTGACATGGTTTTTAGAGGTAACTGTTTCGCATTTGCGTGTTGTATGGGAAAACCTCGTTAGCTTCCACTTGAGAGTGTGACTGTCGATAGGAGACGCTTTACATACACACATTGTCATAGTTGCCATCGAGTCTTCTCCTTTCTGAAAGCGTTGGATGTATCTGTAGTTTTACTAAGCACATTGTATCTGGGCCACGTCTTTGACATCATTTATGTTATTTCTTGATGGACATTATTTATTTGTTTTTACAATGATGATTTTTTCTATTTTTTTCCCCCAATTCTTTTAACTGAATTACTTTTGAAATAAAATATTGGATACACTATAAATAAAATGTTCGTTATAAAATAAATGAAATATTTGGAAATAAAATGTCCACTATAAAATAATTGTTGTTGTTGTCGTATTCCTCATGGATTGGTTTGGTTTGTCGCTCTACGGTCATCTTGTGCACACACGAGGGCTAAACAGACCGGGACCTACAGTTTAAAGTATATTCCGAACCACTCACAAACATCCATGCCACCGCCAGAATTCGAACCTGAAGCCTTTGGGATGCAAAGACCAGAGCGCTAGCCAGTTGGCCACCAGGCCGCAATATCCCTCATGGAAGGAGGGAAGACGGGCGCAGCTTCTACTATAAAATAATTCAAATATAATAATAAAAAAGAAAAACCTGATTCATTTTTTAAATAATCGCCCCCGAAGAAGTTTATTTCATAGTTTTGCAATAACATTCTATAAAAAGCCATGACTCGGATTTCCTGAACGCAGCGTGTGTTGTTTCTTCGGGAATTAATTCCTCAGCTGTTGGCGCACGACCTTGAGAGGATGCAATCTGATTTTGATCAAACCTGCTGCTGGCTCCGTTTACTACGTCCTCGCAAACGCTGACCACCCGCCGTCTGTCCTTGACCTTTCGTACTCACTCGTGTTACACACATTCAAGGAAATCTTGGTTATAAATCGTTTGCACAAATAAACGAAAACATTTTTTTAAAGGTTTCTGCATATTATTTCTAAAGATTAACCAGTGATTGGAGGTGTTTTTTTTAAAGTTTCGCTTTAAGTTGTAGTTAAGTTGTTGACCACTTTATTTCGAATGGATGAATTACTTTTAAAGCCGCATCCAGATATGAAATATTAAGGCGAATTATTGTCTATCGTTTCAGCTTGAGCCTGGAAAATCAGCCCCTTTATAACTCCTTAAGCCGCGTCCAGACGGGAGGCGAATCAGCCTCGCCACACATTATAAACCGATTTGACAGAACCCGCAGAGAGAATTATGTGTCTCGATCGGTATTTTCCACACATCAAAGGGACTGCATTTATGAGCAGGTGCCATAATTCGATCCACAGCTAGAGAGATTAGTGCGTGGGTTGCTTTTCGTGGTCAGTTGGAGACACAGGAACAAGATCGTCTGGCGGTTTATTCGACTTGTCTCTCTTACTCATGTGTGGACGCCGCTTTTTACGAGTGATCCTCCAAACCGTCTTTCGGAGGCTCATGAGTTGTTTGACGCATGATCCCAAACCGACACTATAGAATGATAATTTTTTCCACCCTCCGCCAGATGTCGACAAACAAAATGCATGCATTACGGCTTCCATTCAAATTTCAACAAACCAGTTTGTGCACTCAAAATGAAATTATATTTCGGACACTTCCTCAAAATTTTAAAAAACATTGAGGGGTGTGTGCACGTTTTTGAAAGAATTTTTTTTAGGATAATGGCTTTATATTTGCCAGTCACGTTAGAGAAAGTCTGAAAATCTCCTGCCAGACAGTCCGACCATCAGTACTAGAATGGCATTCTCCAATGAATCGACTCATTCTTCAGAGCAGTGACTGTAGCACTCTGGAATAGCGGGAATCAAACCACGTTCTTTCGCATATAATTTAGCTTGTTTTTAACGAGTGATCGATTAAATTGTGCTTACCTTCGCCAAAACACAACACTTTAAACAATTATCTTGCTACTATGTAAGGAAATATTGTTTTGAATTTACTCCATGATTTTTTTCATAAATGAATTTCTAAAAAAGATCAAACTTTACATTCAGGTTGAGACTTTTTAACATGATTGATATCATTCGTCAAGACAATATTTTTACTGTTATTTTCCAAAGAGGTTTCTTGAATTAAATTTCTTTTTTATTCTTTGTAGAATAAAGAATAAACTACTAGAAAGCTATCTTACAGTCGCATTTGAGGTACTTATATGTAGTGCAGGGTCGAGTTGTGTCTATACAATATCCATCCATTTAAAACATTAATGCAATCTTTTGAAGATCAATGAATAATCATTACAACTTGACAGCATGTTGTCTCTTCTCTCATTTCCCAGACAAATGTGTAATGACAAAAGTTCGTATCTCCTAAGTATTATAAATTAGAAAATATTGAATGAAATATTTTACTGATATTTAAATGTCTACTTTTTAAAAATAAAAATACAATTAAATACTAATAATAATAAAGCAGCAACGACAGAATCATCTTACCCTCTCCTTTTTTAATTCGTTCTATTAGCTCACATTCTCCCTATATATGTATATCTTGTTCAAATATTCAGTCATTCATAAAATACTTTTATTCATCCACTCCAGTTCAAATACATTTTTTTTTTTTGAACTTGTAGTGGATGGCACTGGATTTTAATGCAGATTTAATGATTTTCAAATCTTAATTCAGTAATTAAATTTAATTAATTAATTTTGATTTTTTTAAGATTTAAGTTGCACATATCTACCAATAGATGGCACCAGATAGAATTAAAAAATGAATGAAAATTATTTATAACTGACTTTCTTCAATATAGGGGGGAAATAGGAATTGACTTTAAAGATTTTTTTCTATTACTTGTTCAGAATAAAGTTTGTTTCTTGTTGGTTGATATGTTGATTTCTTTTTGAGTCAATTTGGTTTTTAAATTATGCAATTATGACACTTGATGTTAATGCAGTTTTTCAAATATTAATTAATTCATTAAATTTAATTAATTTTTAATACTTTAAATGGAGTTTTCGTAGTTTGTAATGAAAATTGAAATCAATAGGCAGTAGCTCAAGCGGTAAAGTGCAAGGATTTCAGTATTTTTCACGCGAAGGTGAAGAATGCGAGTTCAATTCGTGCGAAAATCAATAAATTCTTAAAAATGTTTGCTTTAAGTATTTTTTTTTTTTTTTTTTTTTTTCGCTTTCTATTTTGCCACTTAATAGTGTGATTTTGTCATATGTATATACATATTTATATTAATTGTAATTATTTAATAAAAAATAACTAAAATAAAAAATTTCTTTGTTGACCTAAGTAGGAATTGTCTTTAAAAACATTTTTTGTATTACTTGTTTCCCATTAGCATGATAGTAAACGCGGCTTATCTGAATTGGCGATTAAGTCATTCGGCAAACCTTTCATTCCTCCTGGACATTCGCCAACTCCATTCACCTAGATACTTTCCTTTGCATATAATTAATTCTTATCATTTTCATTTGTTGTTTTAAATTCCTCTGACTGCATCGTTAAAACCATTCCTAAAAAAAAAAAAGGACAGACAATATTTGACGAATCGGGGTGGTAGCCGGCAGACGATCCATCATCTAGGAATGGCCTTTGGGCAGCGATAACGTGTTTTCTTCCGAAGAAAGTGGAGAAGAATCTCTCTCGTCCACTTTTAGTTTTGACCCATTTTGCTTGCAGGACTGTTTCATGTTTCATACCTGGTGGCATCTGTTAAACGCGCAGACGATAAAGGTTTGCACCTGCCGGTCATTTCCGGTCAGGGCCGAAATGGAACGCTTTAGGTCTCGGGTGTCGAGTTCGAGGCAGTTTTCGATTTTTCATGCAAATCAAATTAGGCTTCCCGATTAGTCACTTGGCGGAAAAAATGTTGCGAAACAGGTTGGCAAAAAAAAAAAAAAAAAAAAAAAAAAAAAAAAAGGAAATTATAGACAGGCGAAAGGATAGAAAATAGTTATGTTCCTAACTTGGTTTACTTTTTCAAAATGAAAGACGTATGAAGGCGACAGTTTTTAAGAATTAAAATGAATCTATTAGTAATCTACTTAAATTGTATCATCTGGAGGAAATATTATAATAATCTCGTTAAATACGTTTCTTTACATTCGCTGGGACAATTATATTTTTAGTAGTAAAAGACAAAGTTTATACTAGTTTATAATGAATATTGACCGAAATTCGATTCTAAAGTGTAAGCACATAATGAATAATATACTTATTAAAATTCTAAATACTTTGCATGACAAAAAATTTAATTTTTTTTTTTTTTTATACCTGAGGTTAGGTTAGGTTTGTCGCTCTAAGGTCATTTTGTGCACACTTTAAGCTAATTAGACCTACATTTCAACGTGGATTCCACACTTGTAAACATCCATGCCGCCACCAGGATTCGCATCTGTGGTACCAAAAGCCAGAGACGGAAAGCGGTTTGATGGCCAGGCTTTATACCTAAGGATTCGTACAGCAAAATGATCAAAAATATTTACTTCTCCATTGTACCTTTGTTGAACAAAAATACTGAAATTATTTTGGTTTGCGCATTGATATAAAATTTTTGCATGGATACATATGTATTTCTAACAAAATTCTCATTACATGACGAATTTAGAGTCCTCTTGCCGTCTGCCCCGACGCTCACACTTTTCTATTCTTACTCTGTGTTTCAATTACGAGAGTTGACTCAATGGAGGATCTCATTGTTCGATTATCCAGAAAGGCTGTGTATACATACATTCAAGGGCCAAAACATTATGACCACCCCTACATTTTGCAATGAACTCGCCTGGATGACGTGGAAGGCACGTGATCAGGTGTGGAACTGGTATTTAATTGATATTAATCCATGCCAAGGCGGGTTGAAGCTGTGTTGCGCGCCAAAGGTGGGCCAACTCGTTATTGACAGGTGATCATAATGTTTTGGTTCTTGAGTGTATGTTCCAATTTTAACTCACTATTATTTATTTTGAAAGGGGTGTATAACGTGCTGTCTTCTTTATTAATAATCAGGACAATTATTTAAAAGCAATAACAAAAAAATTATTTTTATGTATCAAAACTTAATCTTTAAGCAGATATCGCTCCTACTAGTGCAAAGCTCTTTATCCTCATATCAGTAATTATGACAATCCTCGCCAACGGGAGAGGATTATGCTACAGGCCGATGTTACTGTTTAGAAACCTATTCCTCTGATATGTGCTTAAAATATGACGATATATAACTACCAAGCATTAAATTTACCACCACATCTCATTAAGGGCCGATACAACAGATAGAAGATTTGATCTCATATTATAATTCTTTAAATAATCAAAACACAGCAAGAATTAGGATAATAAAAATGCATCTATCTCAACTTTCATAGCTGCTTCCTATCGAGTCAATACAAGCTACCAAAAATTACATTTAACTAATAATAATTGATTACAAACTAAATAAAAAAAGTAGCCCAAAAGTAAAAACCAATTTCCACTTTAAATTTCCCGAGCATATGTAATATCATTTTATTTTTTTTTTTTTTTAGGTTGCTGGCACTGTCCTTGACATCTGTGTGAAATTTCACGTTAAAATATTCATGAGTGCTTGGTTTTGTGAGATGCTAAAACTGATTCTGGCGATTTTTGAAATGTCTGAATTCATTGAGCAAAGAACTTGCATTCAATTTTGTTTGCAGAAACGTTTAGCATGTTGCAGAAGCCATTCGGTGAGCATTCCTATATCGGAAAGGAATGTTTACAAGTGGTATAAACAGTTCAAAAGAAGGCAGAGAACGCGTTGAAGACGAAGAGCCCTCTCTCCCCCCCTCTTCCCCATTTCAACCGACAAAGCTCACGTTCAAAAATTATAGATTGGGTGCTTGAAAACCGTCGATTTACAATTAGAGACTTTCCTGTTGAATGTTGGTTGTTCAATTTTTAGGCCTCAAACGCGTCAAATCTTGATTGGTACCGAAAACACTGCATTGATTCTTCATGACTTTTTCGCCAAAAATGAAACCCATATCGTTGCACAACCACCGTATTCACCTGATTTAGCATCGTGCTACCTCTGGCTTTTCCCTAAACTTAAAAGACCATTCCGGGAACACCGTTTTGAGTCGATTGAAGATAACATTTCAAAAATCGCCGGAATCATTTTTAGCATCTCACAAAGCCAAGCGTAACTCAAGCACTAATGACTATTTTGACGTCAAATTTCACACAGATGTCGAGGACAGTGCCAGCAACCTAAAAAGAAAAAAAAAAAAAAATTGAAATTCCATAAGCCCCGGGAATATTAAACTGGAAACTGGTCTTACTTTTTGGACACAGTAGTATCCTATCGCAAGGAATTTTCGTCAGCGTCATAGAATGCTCTGGTTCATAAAACTCAAGATGGAGAACTTTGATTTTCCTGTCATGTGTATCAAAAGTTGATTCTCAGCGTTTGTTGAGTGAAAACAACATTTAGTTTTATTGCTGGAAAACGCAAGATGCAATTCAAGATCTTTTGTCGATAAAAGTGCCCTGTAATGAAACGAAAAGTCTGGCAGAAAAACCGTTTCAAAATGTTCTAATATTAGACGAAGGAAGTGCTCTAGTTACTTAGCGATTATATTCAATTGTGCATTTCTTTTCTTTTTATCTCTGAGATCCGGGAGAATATATTTATATTCCAACCCAACCCTAAAATGCAAATTTCCTGAGAGATAATATTCTTAAATCGTTTCGTTCAAAATTAGATCTGCCATCATTCTTTGTGAAGCAGACGAACCGTTCATCTTAACCATTGTGTTGCCAAGCAAGCGAAACAAATTATGCTCTTTTATTCCTGCAGTAATTAGTTTAGACAAAATATTTCAATTTCAATCTTTCTATAAAAGACTTCTCGTCTCTGTTCCATTTTTGCCTTTCAGTTACGGTTTCGAATCAAGGTTGTTTTTTTCCCCTTTACTTTATTAAATTTGACCTTGTTCTATGGGGCCTTTTTTTTTATGAAACTGATGATTGTAGTTTGGATCTGCATTTTAATTTTGTTCGTACTGTTATTAATCTGGCAACAAAAGTTACACAAAAGCCGTTTAGACGAGAAAATGATACTGCTATGATTTAGCATCGTTTTCGGATAATTGAAAAATGACTGCAATCATTTTTCTGTTTGCGGTTGTTGTAGGAGAGTGTTATTCAAAATTATTATTATTGTAAGAGAGTGTTATAAATATTCAAAGACAAATGACCTGGGAAGCATTTGTTATAGGAATTAAGCTTTCAATTTTGACCATTATCTACTCTTTAAAAGATTTTTATTTTTTTATTTGTTGTACATCGGTAAGCCACGTGTGTATGTCAGGAAACGGCCACCGACAGACGGATGGACCTTTATGGGTAACTGCTTCGCATTTGCATGCCGTTTAGCAGAGGTCTCCAAACTTTCCAGCCTTAGGGCCATACTGTTTACTCCAGTAAGTACCAAGGGCCAAAACCGTTTTCATTTTTATGGCATTATCTATAATTTCTAGACCAGTCGCCGAGTACACGCTCTGAGCAAGCATATACTTGCTAACTACAAAACTGTTGTCAGTGAAAAGTCACAATTACACAAATCTCATTAGTATTTTTTTTTTACAAGTGGATACTCCGCGGTTTCATTCGCGGTCATTTAGCTTTTCCGTTCCTGAGGGATTTTCTGGATAAAAGTCACGTGTTCGATTCAGGATATATACATTCCAAACATCGATACACATACATATGCGATACTCTTTTACCCCAATATAACTACCGAGGGTAGCCGCGGGATGTTCACTAGTTTATAATGTTAGTGGGATTCATTTCAATTACTTGTTAGTTGTTATGCTTAAGTTAAATTTTCCGCGTATTATGCTTGTCATTAAGCTTTATCTAGCAAGTCCATAAAACCGAGTTATTATCATTCTGTGTTTTTTTATCCAACTTATTACAGCAGCAATAAGTTATTCGCTGTCGCGGGCCGAATGGATGACACTGGCGGGCTATAGTTTGGAGACCCCTGCCGTATAGGAAGAAAATCCGTAACACTCCTGCCAGTCTATGGATGTGATATGCTTTAGACTCGTTTCCGAAATCGCCTTTGAATCTCCTGGTTTCTGAAAACAACGACTGCAACGTACATCACCACCCGATTCGACCCTAGGACCTTTTACACGTTAGCTGCTATAGTTACCACTTGGCTACGAATACGGCTTAAAAACAAGCATTTGATTTTATTATAGTTTTTTTAATTTTTAAAATTGTTCTGTTTCTTTCTTCATTCCCGCAGACTAAACAAATCTCACAGACGTTTATAGAATTCGTGATAAACGAACAGCCGAATGAGCTATTAGAAAGAATAAAATAAACAAGGATGTTTTCATTAATCGGCAGAAAGGGGGTCATTTACATTCATTCGATGTGTAAGAGCGTCGGCAGTTTTTCAAGGCCGGCCGTAAAAAAAAAAAAAAAATGTGCTCTTTGCCGATAAATAAAAAGTTCATCCACTGAAAGGAAAATTCCGCGAATGCCTCTCTCGCATAAAAATAAATCGGTCATTTATAACTCGAGCCATTCTCTGCTATTTAAATAAACCGAGCACTTTATGTATGCAATACTTGACATGGCAGTCAGCGGAATGGCATGTGGTAAAATGCCGATCGGGCGCAATTTCGGAAATGTGTGTTTTATGAGGTAATTTCGTGGGATAGTTTACACTTTCGCGATATTTATGTGTATATTTGCCGTGTGCAATACCGTCAAAACTGTCTTTTAGCAGTGCTAATTCATGTATTGTTGAGCAATGTTGTTTTTATTATTTTCTTCAATGCGCTGACCTGTGTAATATGTTAATCCGTTATTAGAAAAATGGGTAGAATTCTTAAGTAATGTTTAAAATAAAAGACATGTTTTGTTTTTTTTAATTTGTCAAAGTGGAACTTTTCTTTTCTCCACACTTTGTCACCGCACCTAGGATTATGTAGCCCCTACTGGTATTCACTAGGCCATTCATGCCTACCGCAAACAATACACCGATTGATTTTAAGGCAGAATTGGGAATAATTGAGACCGATTGAGAATAATGGCACTTTTAAGAGTGACTGCCCCGCGTGTGCGTATCGAATGGGAGAAAATCTGGAAAACTCCCACCTGGTCAATGCGAGTCATACCGTCACACGCATTGCCGCATGCTATAATGGAAAATAAATAATATGATAATAAGTAAATGAAGGAAATTGATGTGCCACATTATATGAATTGAATAAGTGTTTACTATTTAATTTGATTTTTTATAGTAATGAGTCAATTGGCTCTATTTGAACACCGAATCAACCTGTATTGATTTTTTATTATGGGTGTTTGAAACTGTTTGTTCAAAGTTATGTATGAACCCAAATTGGCTTCGATCTGTTAGTGCTCCTTCATCTGCTAATAACCATAATTGTTTTATTAATTTGAGTGGAACATTCAAAAATTGCATCGAACTTGCATTGTGTTGAACATTCAACAATGCACTAGGCATTTCATAGAACTGTCAAAAACGACGGTTCTGTGAAATGCCTTACTGCATTGTTGAAACAAACATTTACAGATTTTTAATGGCTCAATAGCTCAGAGAGTTGAGATTTTTGGGCTTAGAGTCATAAATAAGAAACATAAATCGAGATCCTTTGTACAGGTGGGTACTTTATTGATAGGAGTTCGTATCTCCTATTTTGTGACAAGTGAGATAACGTTGAGTAAAATATTTTTCTAACATTTTTTTTTTATCTAACCAGTCTGATCGGGTTCCATGTCTAGTTTAAGTCTAGTTTTTATTAGAAATAAGCAGAGCTTCAAAATTTAAAAAAGGAAAACTGGGCATATAATATGACGGACGGCTGGAAAGACTACGGCAGCTTTTCCATACTTGAATGAAACTATGCTCTGGCTCTCGGTGCCACAGGTTTCGGGTTCGAGTCCCAGCTGTGCCGAGGATGCTTGTAGGGCTTCGGAATCCACATTAAACCGTAGGTCCCGGTCTAGGTGCTGTCCCGTTGCGGAGGTATTGTTACTCCGCTTCCATAGCATATCTTCAAGCTACACGCACCTCCTGGTTATGCTAAGTGAGTAACGTCGGTGCAGCGCTTGCCTTAAGGCATCCATAACAACTGTCTAAGTGTTTTCTAGTTGCATTAGTACGAAAAAAAAAAAGTTTCAGTGACGCAAAATGTGTACGTAATGTAATGTAATACATATGACAGTAACCATCCTGGGTAACACTGAATGTTCTACATAAGTATAGTTCGAGTGGCGAATAACTTCAAGTCAAGTTTTATAACTTCCAATCAAATCTCAATTAAAAAAAAATACTGTGGTACTTTTTTTTTTTTATGGCGGCCTTAGCTATTTGCCGTAATTTGATACATTTCTAATATGATAGTAGGTACCGTTCTAATATGATAGTAGAGCGTTGGGCGTAGGACTGACAACCCTATCCTGTAAAAAGAAAACATCTCCTGTTTCGAAATCTGCCAGTAGGCAGACGGCCTACTGGGGGGGCTGTTGCGCCAATGATGATGATGAATGAAACAATCATTCATTAAATTTTTAACAATTTACCTGATTAAAAAATTATTGAAACCAACACGTTCAGACTTTTCTGGGTCTCTTATTGTAGGTTAATACGGAGATCCTTGGCCGCGTAGTGGCCACTAGCTCCTTCATTGTAAAATGTTGAAACATAGCGGTGGTCTCATGCCCTTTGAGTTAATAAGAAAAAAGAGATAATTAAATGTCCTTTTTAAAAAAAAAAAAAAAAAAAAATAATTTATGTAATAAAATTATAAAATGAAAAAAAAAAAAAAAACATTTCAAAAATGTAGATGTGGATGAAATCAGTTGCATGTAATCAAAAAAAATAAATAAAACAGAATGAGCAAAGGTCAAATTAGGAGAAAAAAATAGCTTAGGAGAAAAGCGAATTTTTTTTTTTCATCTAGGCAGTTGTGGGTAATAAATCAGTCAGAGCAGGAGAAAATCGTCAGGATAAGGAATTAATTTAAAATATTTAGAACAGTGCGTGGTCTTTGGCTATGTTTGCGGGAAGAAATATCATAATCGTTATTTTTGTAGGATATTTAAAACAGGGTTATGGATGTTTTGCATAAACTTTCTGGATGCGATCGGTCCAATCTGAAATGCACCGTGCTGATTGGGCACGATTATTAGACGAGTTTAATTTGTGGCTCGTTCGTCTTCGTTTTCGTGCGTGAGTCATCTCGCTGCATGAAGGAAGTGCTCCCAACACAGCGTGATGTTTATTTCGGCCTCTCTTCTGTGGATGACGTAAGCACTTTCATTTAATTCGATACAGCTTCTTCTCTCACTGCAACCGCCATCATCGTTTGCTTGCGGAAACCAATTGGAATCCATTGAAAGCGACATTGGACATCCGAATGAATGGGGAGAAATGTCGGAAAACTGCCCGAATGTGACGTTCATATCTTTATCATTTTATTTATCTTCTTTCGTTTGTTATTATGTTGATTCAAATTTGGAATTCTAAAGAGGGAAGGGGGAATTACGCACAGTATACTGTATACATGCATGAAAAATACATAAAAAAACGTGTTGAACCATATATTTATTTACTATTTATAACTTATTTATTTACTATTTATAACTTATTTATTTACTATTTATAACTTATTTATTTACTTTATAACTATATGTTTTATTTTATGAAATGATTTCGAAAACGTAATTTATCGGCTTTTTTTTTTTGTTGTTGTTGTTGTTGTTACTTATCCCACTTGGTAGATATCTAATGTAGACCAAGCCCACGAACCCGTATGGACCTCATGGTTGAAGGGGAAAGAAACAGCTTTTGTTGTGAGGGAGCACACGTAGGTAGAAGTGTGACTTTGGCTCCGTGATGCTCTACACTCATAGGAGACCGGGACCTACGGCTTAAAGTGGATTCCGAACCACTACAAACCGGGACTCGAACCCGAAACCTGTGGTACCGAGCGCCAGAGCGCTAGCCACTCGACCATTCAGTCCCAGCTTTTTTAAATCGAAAAATAGACAAATTACATGAAGTATAGAAGAATTACCTTTTTAACAAATGGACGAACAAAATGCTTATTTTGACGTAAAATTTTTGTAGCATTGAATTTGAAATAAAGCATGTACCAATATGCATGCCTGACTCATGGCAAAGTGCACCACTGGTGAGCATGAGGGCGGAGGTTCAACCCACTGGCGGCTTTGTTTTGTAAACACGAGGAGTCAAAAAATGAGGAGTCTCGATGGCGTTTGGGATGTTCAGCATCTTTGCCTCGTGAATCGAACTACCAGGTGGGAGTTTTCCAGGTTTTCTCCCATACGAGCCATAAATGCCTCCCCCTAAAAGTCCCCCGCAAGGCACTTCCCTCCTTCATCAGCGACATGGAACAGAAGTCAGACTTCTACCTACAGGTGCTCCATCACAACAGAAGCTGCCCCCTCCTTCCATGAGGAATACGACAACAACAACAGCAACCAATATACATTTTTAAATAAATATAATAATTTTGATAAAATAAAGATTTTCCTCGTAATTAGTTAAAGTAAATTAAAATGGTTTGATATTTTCAAAGAAACTTAAATTTGAACCTGTGTGATTTCGTTCTAATAAAATGTCAGACTTTTATTAAAAAATCTTGTTTTCCATTCCTAAAAAAAACAGAGATCTTACTTGGATGAAATGTTTCATAATCACCCATAATAAAATTGTTTACAAACAACGATGGATTAGAGTGTAAACAATTCAGATTGCCGTTTTTTTTAAGTGTCTATTTTCCAAACACAGCACAATGTCGTTCAGTTTTATGTGCATTTTTGTATTCTCTTCCTTGACCTTGAATCTTGTTGACACTCGCGCGTGTTGTGTAAGAAGAGCTGTTTTGTGCATTGTCAAACAATGGCTCTCTCTGTTTGAAGACGCACTGTTCCTCAATTTCGAAAAACTACTCTCTCTTTTTTTTTTTTTTTCGTTTTCTCTAAAGAATGGATGGCGGGTTTTTCCATTTTTTTTTTATCAAAGTATTGATTGTTTTATAATCTTGGAGCCAACCAAAATGTTTTCTCATAAAATATTTCATTTTGGTTCAGTTTGTTTTGACATCTTGTGGTTACGAAACGCGGAGAAGACGTCGTTTATATTTTACAGCCGTGTGCCACAAATGTCCAAGATCGCAATTTTTTCCCTCTCATGTCATATTTTGATTTCGAAATAAATTTATTTCTTGGAAATACACAATTCCCGCATTCCAATAATAGTAAGCACTTTACTGCCATATTATCTATTAATTAATCCTAGTGTTAAACTACGTGTAACAAACTGTTGTCCATCTGTTTTTTATAGCGCGCACGATTAATTAAATACTTTTGCTGAATAATAAAAAATAATTTCATTTTTAAGGAAGAATACTTTATTGTACAATCCATGAATCAGTTTTGACAACAAAGTTGAGGGCCGAATGGCTAGCGTCCTGACGCTCAGTACCGGGGTTGCGGATTCGAGTCCCGGCGGTGTCATAGATGTTTGGAGTGGTTCGGAATCCCCTTTAGACCGTAGGTCCCGGTCTAACAGGATCTTAGAGCTTTGTGGGGTTATTGTTACTCCGCTTCTATAGCCTATCTTCAAGCTACACATGCCCCCTGGGTAGTGCTCAATGAGTAACAGCGGTGCAGCCCTTACTTATGGCATAAAGATTAACTGTCTCTGGAATGCCAGTTGCAATAGAACAATAATAAAATTGAAATAATTAAATATCTATGGACTAATAATTAAATTGAAAATTATACTAATAATATTACTAATTATTAAAATATTACTAATAATTAAATAGAAAATAAAGAATTTAACTAAGAAATAAAAAACAGGTGCATCAACCTATAGATCGCATAACGTGTCACCGTGTGTGGTAAACAACAACGAAAAAATTATTTTATTTCACATTTTTAGTAACTGGCCATATCAATTACAAAAATAAATAAATTTATATATATATATTTGTAAGACTCTGAGAAATGGATTTTAACTTCTACGTATTCAATTCGCATAAAATATCATTTCCTATTTCTTTGTGATCATTTTTTTTTTTTCCGCTAACCCATCTGATCCCACAAGTTTTCATCTGTCCGCATGGAATGCGGCAGCTATTACCTCTTCATTGAAATACTAGTGACGTCACGCGTCGATCGCGAGCTTACAACCTGCTGAGCGACAGAGCACGTGTCGCTCGCCGAATGTGGGTTACCAGAGCACGGAGACGCTTGGCGTTGTTGGGGAGATAAAACGGTCGCCAAGTCGCTCAATTGGATTGAATTGGCGCGGATGAGTCGATCTGATGCGCACTTGGCAATTACGCGTAATGATTCGCCACTTTTCCGAATTTTATTTCTCTGGGTTTTTTCGTTTATATTTCTGAAGGAAATTTATCATGGTTTAGACAGAATTATTTTGTTCAAGGTTATTATAATGCAGTTAAATAGTAATAGAAAAAAAAAAAAAGCTGTTTAATTGTGCATGGACGTATTTAATTAGGCAGATATCTAATAAACAAAAAATTATTAAGTGAAGTAATTTGTTAAAATAATTTAAGTGAAATTATAAAAAGTTCTTGCGTAGTTAGTATTGTGTTAGCAATGAATTTAAGAATGCAAAATATGGCATTTTTTTATTCATTTATGTTTTTGCTTAGTGTTTATAACTTTATAGATTAGACAGACAGTGTATATATATATTATATAGACAGTGTAGACACTTTATAGACAGTGTGTATGAATTATAGAGCCTATTAAACAACCCTCCAGAACGAATTATAGGATTTTAGTATGTAAGTGATATGAGTTGTTTTACTAATTCTGCCTTTAATTACTAACTTACTTAATTTACTAATTTAAATCTCCCTTACATGTCAATTCAAAATTGAATTGGAAAACCCTAAAATGAGTAGAATTGTTATGAAACTGAACTATAAACAATTACATTTTCTTTGGGGAGCGGGGCCTGAATGGCTGAATGTCTGTCGCTCGGAACCACAGGTTTCGGGTTCGAATCCCTACTGTGCCATGGGTGTTTATAATGGTTCGGAATCTCCTTAAACCGTAGGACCCGGTCTAATAGGATCGTTAAGAGCGTTGTCTTGAGATTTCAGCCCTCGTGGTTCCTTGCTAAAAGAGAAGCTGCATATTACCCTTAGCCTAGGACGTCGCCTGCGACGAGGTCCTTTGGACCTGGTGTATGCTTTCCTGCACCAGGTGGATTGGTAACAACAACTTTTTTTTTCCCTTCTTATTTGATAAATAATGATGCATTTTTGAACGATTTTCCAGAAATGATTGAAATAAGTAAATATTATGATTGAAACACTGTGATATTAAACAGCACTGTTCTTTTGAAAAAGGATGGAAATCATTTTCTTTTGAAAGAAGTCGAAAAAGCTGAACTGCACCTCGTTAGGTTAGTCGCTCTACGGTCATCTTGTGCGCTCGAGGGCTAAACAGACCGGGACCTACAGTTTAAAGTGGATTCCGAACCACTCACAAATATTCCATGCCACCGCCAAGATTCGAACCTGAAGCCTGGGATACCAAAGGCCAGAAGCGCTATGTACTTGGCCACCAGGCCGCTGCACCTCGTTTCCGTCGGTCAGAAAAATTTTTCCCTTATGTTGTCAATTGGAGATAATTTTCAATTAAAAACTCAAACATTGCTCGACTACCACGTGTTTAGATAGTAATAGCAATAGATGCACTGTAACTTCTCCACTATCGAGCTAGCGAAATGGATGTTTACATTTCTTTTTAAATGCAGAGTCTTTATGAACCCTTTTCCCCGCAGAAGTGACTGATAAAGAGTCAAGGTTTCTGTTGTTGTTCAGAAGACGGGCGCATCACGATAAGATTAGGCATTCCATTACTCATGTGAAGTTTTTAGAGGATGAAAGTTCATGTAAACGGAAGTCTTTTGTAAATGTCACAATAAAAAACCCTCTGCTGATAGATGGATGATTTTAACCTTTAAATATCTGTTGAATCCACCTTGTAGCGAAAAAGTATGGACAGCGTAGTAACAGCAGAGTGGAAGAGTGGTGGCTGTATAGAACTCGCAGCTAACCACGTAGGAGGACTCTGGCTGGAATCCGTGGGTGGCGTCTATTGCAGGCGTTACTTTCACAAACGACATTCGAGAGTGTGTAATGCTTTCTAACATCGGTAGTTAGACTGCCATTTGCCCATACGACAGGCAAAGGTGGATCCATTACTTGTAAAAGTCCAGCCGACAGCTTCATGACTTGTTGCGGCCAAGTGGCTAGCGCTCTGGCAATTTGGTATCACAGGCATCAGGCTCGAATCCTGGCGGTTTCATGAATGTTTGCCAGTGGTAACTGTGGGTACCTGTCTATATTTAGCCTTAAGTATGCACAAAATGACCGTAGAGCGATAAACCAAACCACCGAAACTAGAGAAGTTGAAGGGGTTAAAATATCCATGAGGATCCGATGTAAAAGGATGGCCCATTTAGACTTAGCAAACTCTTTAAGCTTCTTTCAAGATTTAATTAATATCTAATAGAAACTAAGCTTCGAATACTGGCAATGCATGGATGTATGCTAGTGGTTCGAATCCACTTTGAACTGTGGGTACCTGGCTGTTTAGTTCTCGCGTGCACAAGATGACCATAGAGCGACAAAGCAAATCAAATCAAATCATTACTCGCTGTTAAGTTGTGTGGTACATAAAAATGGAATGCATAGAAAGAGAAATAAGTTTGTTTTTACGTCACTTGGCCATGAAGGTCATTTCTTCAAAGATTATCTTTTGAAAAACAACATCTTTTTTGGGAAGGATTTTGATTCTTTTTCCAATACAAATTTTATCAATTAAAATTCTTAATAAAAAAAAATCAACAACTTCTATTTGCTGTGAGGCTCAGTGCTTTGCTAAATTGCTTTGACTGCGGTTTTGAACGGACAATGTTGTGTTTGGCTTTCCCATTTTTTTTTTTTTTTTTTTTAATGACAGTTAGGTCTTAATAAATAGCCTTTTCAAATGAAAATGACATTTATTTGAACAAAGACTTAAAAAGCCCCATCCATGTTAATTTTAGAAAACTAATTCTCCGGCAGCTCGGCGCCGAGAGAAATAGCCAGCGAAGAATTCGCGGCAGATGAGTAAAACCGAAAGCTGCATTTCTTGAAAACGGTCCAACACACGAAATCGATGGATATGGGATTTGGGGTTGAAGAATTCAGTTTTGTGTCTGAGGAATTTTAAAGCCACTTCCAAATGTTTTCAGTTTTATAATTTGATTTTCTTTTTAGGTGATATTAAACAAAAATTTCTAATTTAATGAAAAATTAAATCTCAGTTTAATATTGATGTCGAATTCTTTTCCATTAAGCCAAATAATGCAATCCATAACTTGATTTCACTTTTGAACCGTACCGTCGACAGCAGAATAACTTTTAAATATAGGAACAGATGAATATTTATTAATTCCATCCAATTTCCGTGGTAGATAGCTGGATAGGACTAAGATTCG
Source organism: Caerostris extrusa (assembly GCA_021605095.1). Classification (NCBI taxonomy): domain Eukaryota; kingdom Metazoa; phylum Arthropoda; class Arachnida; order Araneae; family Araneidae; genus Caerostris; species Caerostris extrusa. The sequence continues at coordinate 45,177 of BPLR01016615.1, read as the reverse complement.
AAACCCTTAAAGCCATACCGTGTCTGTACTGGGAAAAAAAGGTGATATATCCATATATCATATTTCAAGAAGAGGTGGGTGATTATCTTTCATCTTCATAGGCCATCATACCAAATTCCGAATGCACAATGCTGGGATAGTGTAGTGGCCCCTAGATAACGCTGAACCTGCTACCTATCAAACGTTCAAATTGAATTGTCTAACGGCCAAGTGACTGGCATTTATCATCAAATATCATTCAATGCTAATTTAAATACTTCTCGTAAGATTTTAATCCAACTTTTATTTATCGTTAAGTAGAGCTTTTTTTTTTTTTTTTTTTTTTTATATCACGTGGAAGCAAAGTTTAATAAATAATTAAATTTTTAAATGAAATTTTATATTCTGGTAATTAAAATGTCGATTTTCTAGATTTTCTGTCCTATTAATTCATTTATACTTTTATGGCTTAAGTTATTTGATTTAAAATAAAATATATATTTTTTGTTTTTAAATTTATTTGCTGTCATCCCAAATATTTAAATGCCATCGTACTATTTCATAATTTTGTTAAAACGAAATTTATTTTTCAACTATTTCAGTACATTTAAATGTTTATAATTTATTTATATTTATATCGTAAAATATGGAAATCTGAAATTTATGTTATTTATTTATTTATTGCTTGATAATTGTTAGAAATACTATTGTGCACATTTTAAAATGTATATAATTACAGTGTGGAAAATAGTGTGAAACGAAATCCTTACCCCGTTATGCACTTGATATACGAGTATTATCTGTATTTTCTCCACCCTTGAAGTCGAGCGCTGTTGCGCCAAATGTGGCAACCCTCCTAGTAGGAAGAAGTCATCTCAATGAGTGAAGCTCAGCATCATTCTGAGTTGTTGAGGGGAAAAGTGTTTCCATCGCGTTGGATGTGCGCCTTTACATTCATAATCGTGACGGGGCATTAATTGGGCAACACCGATCCGTGAACGTGTTCGTGAGCACTGCCGGTCGCAACTCAGTACAGTGGCTGTCATGAGGATAAACGCCCGGATTCACTGGTAGTAAACAAGACTCTCTGCTGCCGGATTTTTGATTAAAAAGAAAAGAAAAAGTCGGTCGATAATCTCGCCATGGCGATCCCCGAGGAAGAGCCCGCCGTGTGCAACGGAACAGCGCATCCACCGTAAGTTCTGTCGTTTTTACTACAAATTGTCCGCATTGTTTAGCTGTGCTTATCTGTCATTCGTCAAAGAGATGGATTGTTTTTCAGTTGTAAACAATAAGTGACATTAATTGTTTGTGTGCTTGTTGTGCATGCGTGTCACTTGGTTTGGATTATTTGTAGAGTGTTTGGGTAATAGTATGATGATGATATCTTGATGTTGTTCAACGTGAAAATCAGTGGGTGGAATTGCATTTTAATGGGTGTCAACAGATGATTTAGATGAAAAAAGGCCATAGGCTATTTCACTTATGAGGCCCTTATAAGTGGTTAGAATTAATCGAGTTGTTTCAGAGATAACGAACTAAAAAAACGAAAAAAATCTAACTTTAATAACTAAAAAAATATTAAAGAATCTTTGAAATAATGTACTTGAAGAATGTTATATCTCACTCTATGCGTCGTTGCAGGGCCGGATTTAAATGAAAAGAGGCCCTAGGCTATTCCACTTGTGAGGCCCCTTCACCTCCATTTTTAAGTTCGTAAAATACTTATTGTGCTTGTTTTTATTATTCATGCGTGTAGAATTTCTCCTTATTTTCGATTCAGTGTTTACTGTTTTTAGAAGAGTGCAATTCTAATTTTGCTAACAACTTGAATGTAGGCCCCTCTTGATCTTGAGGCCTAGGCTGAAGCCTAGTTAGCCTATAGGAAAATCCGGCCCTGGTAATAGTAGTATGACGCTACCTTGATGTTATTCAATGTGTAAATCAGTGGGTGGAATTGAATTTTTAATGGATGTCCATGTGTCGTCGTCCCCACTTAGTAATAAAAGGTGTCAAGGTTGTAATCATTTTACTTCCGCAAATGAGCAGTTGATAACGCTGTCTGTATTTATATATTTAAATTATTGAGAATTTATGCACTGTAAAATGGCACGGATCGAATACGAACTATTATAGGTTATAATTTTTTACTATATTGCGTTTAACAATCATTAATTTTCGTGATTTCACCGGGGCGTCGGCTATTTTATTTGCAATACTTCTCATGTACTAGTATAATTTAAATTTCTCAGTTCCGTGTTAAAATTGAACGTGCATTAATAAGAATTGAGATTTATTATTCGTTCAATACAAATTTGATAACCCACAGAAAACGTGCATTCAATTTATTTCAAAATAGAGTTTTAAGTTCAAAGCCTTATACATAATATCTAATGAATTTATAGTATTAGAAATGTGATTTTTTTTTAAATCGTGAGTACTTTAATGTTCTTAAGATAGCAAAAATATTCATTAAGTGTAGAAGACGATCATGTTAATAATTCAGAATATATTTAATATTTAAAGAAAAAAAAAAACTTCCTTGAGTTTGTTGATATTTCTATGTTTGAAATGTCTGAAAAAATGTGACCCATTCTTGGTAACCGTGTCGGTTTATATGCATTTTTATTTAGATATGCATTTTTATCGGTTTATATGCATTTTTTTCGATTGGATTGCTGTGTTATAATCAAATCGATTACAGACAATATCTTTGATTTTTATTGAGATCCCCGTACAATAGCATATTTGCTGTATTACTTTCAGAGAATCGATTGGATTGCTGTGTTACAATCAAATCTGTATAAATGGGATTCAAATCTCATTTCATAATGCTTTGTTATTGGAACTATGCACTATGTGATGATAATATTTCGTGTGGAAAATGGACCGGGAATTTATGGACATAGATTTTGGAATTTAATTTATGGACATAGAATTTTGATTTTTCATACTTTAGCTTCCATCTGGATATAATGTAGAAAGTTAGCTTTGCCTCCACTTAAAACGGTGTCGTTACAATGTACCATTCGTTATCTTTGAGATGGTCGTTCACATGAGCGTCAAAAGGGGGAAGATGTGTTTCAGTTTGGAATCCCATCGTGCCTCACACAAGAACTCATTTGTCTTCGCATTCGCCCGCTTTTCGGCACCGATCCAGGAGTTGAACGCTCTGCGAGGGCGTCTGGTTCGAGACCGGGTGCGACATTCACCGAGACCAACACTGAATGGTTTCATGGGGTTACGTGTACAATGGCAAAAATACGACGAATTTTTCGTTTTCCCCCATTCTTGCTCAGCTTTTTAACTCTTTGCACTCGAGGGCTCCGGAGCGGAGCCATTTAAAATGTGTCTTCAAGTTCGAGGGCTCTGCTACGAGGACAATGCAAATAACACTATAAATAATGCGTTTCTTTTAATTCGTATATCTAACTTACATGTGAATAGGATCTTTTCACTAAAACCGCTTCGAGTTGCTGGTAATACGAATGAAAAAAAAAAAACTTCGAGTGCAAAGGGTTAATATTCCTCGCACATTGTGTATTCAAATGTTTTTCTTGATACCACCATCTTAATTGAATTTTCTTTTGAAATACTTGATGCAGGTAACCGATAAAAGCTTGGAATCGCTGTCTGCCATCTGCGAAATCTATTGCTGAACTCAGACAAAACTTGTTTTTCTTTTTATGTTATTAAAGGAAATGAAATAAAAAAATTCGCACGTGATTGTGAAACATTGTTTTGAAAATGGTATGATTATATAAGTGCATTGTGCTTTTGCAAATTGGCTTTATTTATTATTTTAATTGCTTAATTTTCTTTCAGCATTGTAAAAACAGTGTTGTGCAATTTGAAATGAGGCTTATTTGAGTGACCGATTCTGTGCCTTTTTTTTTTTTTTTTTTTTTTTACTGTATTTTCATTATATATTTTCGTGTAACAAACAATCCGCTAGCTAGCAATGAGGGAAGTGAACATGACTTTCCGCGGACAGATATAGGAGCAACTGCCCCGCATGTGCATGTCATATTGTAAATAACGCTCAGTTTTCACATCAAACAACCTATTGAACGATGCGTGACGTTTTACAGACAGTGTCATACTTGCCATCAAGTCTCCTCGCTTCTGAAACCAATGACTGCAGTGGATGCTGTCAGTGGATACGAGCTTAAGATCTTCTGCACGTGTTACCTAGCGTCTTTTTAAACTGTATGAATCCGATACATTTTATTATATTTTTATAGGAAATAAGAATAAATTAAATCCAATTATTTTTTTTTAATTCGAAATGATGATCACATAAAAGAAATGTTTTTTTATTTATTTAGAATTACAATAATTTTTTAAACAATTTCATATTTGTATTAAGTCTGTCTGTTAAATAAAAATTAATTAAAAACATTATAGCTATTAGAACATTTAATTCTTTACGTTTTGTTTTTAATTTTGTGAATATTTCACTCTCGACCTACATTAAAATGAAATTTATTTTCTGCCTTTTCTCTATGATAAAAAAAAAATAAGGATAATAATCCAAATACTTTCATTGCTTCAAGGTTAAAAGTTGCTTATCGGTTAAATGGAAATCACGTCTTTGTACGTGGAAAATGAAAGATTCTTGTACCTACAGCCACATTCTACGAATTGACTCGTTTAATTCTGTGCAAAACTGCATCTGACTCATTTGGAAGAACAAATATTCATCGTAAAAGTAAACGGGTTATAATGTTGACGATCATTAGTGTCAAATACTTTTTAAACAAATGTATAAATTTCTAAAAATAGGCGTCATTGACTCGATTTTTTTTTTTTAACCCTGTGAAAAAGTGTTTTTGTTTCTTTTCTTCTACGTAATATTTCACATTTGGGGATTAAGTCTGAAATTTTTTTTTTGTTAATCAACAAGTATTTTTGCATCTTGTTTCCCTTTATTTTGTGTTGGGCAAAAAATAGTATTTGTAAATTTCACACGAACTCTCGAGTATTGAATAAGTAACTAGAAATGTATGTAAAATGGATTTTCAGTTGTATAAAAATTGTTTATATTCATACGAAAAAAAAATTCTCAATTCATATTTGTAGAAAGTGTATTGCTCATTTTAACTCCAGTTAGTTAAATTATTAAATTCGGAGTTGTTTAAATGGAAATGCTTTTGAAAATAGATCCCTAATCTTGTTTGTTTACTTGCTTTTCTCTTAGATTTATGAAAATTATCATCTAAAACCCTAAATAACGAAAATTGAATGCAGTATTTTTACAATTCTTGCATTTTATCTGAAAGCAAGCTCCACCCTAAAACTGCATTTCATTTTTTAGCACATGCCGTAAAGTACTTGGATGTTCTACAGAAACCTTTCGATGCTCCATTTTCGAAAGCTTATCTGCCATAAAATTGTTATTCTTGATAAACATTTATTGGAGCGAGTTTGAAGTGTTTTACTGTTAGTTTTTACGACATTTGGTTTCTTTTAGTGCGCAGTGTGTCTTAATGTTTATATAAATGATGTCGAAGTGCATTTCAAAGTGAAAAACAAAGAACTTGAATGCATCTTTTGCCAGTTCAGTTTTTACCTCTTATGAATCGTCATTCACACATTTCTAACATACTCGCAAGAGTTGAAAATGCTGAAATTACAAATTTTATTAGAATATTTTTATGACACAATTTTTTTGATGAAATTTGAATTTTTTTAAATTCGGAAACAAAATACTACAAGTAATTTAAAAATTATATACTCTTACAATATTTGGGAGGCGGCCAAGATTTTTGACTTCCAATTTTTTTTTTTTTTTTTTTTTCACTTGCCGACTTCTGATCCTTTAAAGTAATTTTATGAACTATGATCTTTACTAAAGAGATTTAGTAATTTATAAAATTAAATTCAATGATTTTATTGAACTCTGTAAAAAGAGGGTGTTTTTCATTATTTTCATTGTTTTTACTCATTTTCATTATGTATGTTTTTCATTTTCAAGAAGGTTTTTTTAAATCAGTAAAAAGAGGGTGTGTTTCATTTTTTTACAGCTTCAAAATATTATATTTGTACTCGCTTAAAAATATTAGTACAAGGCTATGCATATTTAAGCAATATTAGAGTACAAGGATATGCACCCCCTATAAAAAATAACAGTACTAAATGAACTGATAAAAAAGTGTACAATAACTGAGGACACATAAAAAGAAAATTGTGCATTTTAATCATAAAGATGCTCTAATTGTAATACACTACATCTTATTTATTCTTAATAAGGAAATAGTGTCTATGAAGATCTCCTTATATTGTTGATTTAGAATAGCTTTTATAATCCTCAGTTCTGAGAAAAATCGTTCAGCTCTTTGCATTATACTACTTGTTTATTTGGTTTGCTGCTAAAGCAGTCACTGTCATCTGCTAGTATCATTGAAAAGTACAATTGAATTGCCTTTTTAACAATTAATTTCCAGTAATTACAATTAAAGTACAATTAAATTAATAATTAATTTTTTAATTGAAAAAATAATTCTTATAAAAGAGTTGGGTATTTCATACCATTCCCAACTCCATCCTAAAAGCTCGATTCTGACTTTCAATATGTGACAAAAATAATGTTCCTGTCGATGCTTGACACAAGAAAAAAAAAAATCTAATCTTCCTAGATTAGGAGCGATTGAGAAATATGCAATGCATCCGCTTTCGCTTACGTCATCTTGCAGTTTGGGCATCGTTTGACGCATGAATCCCTCCATTTTTAGTAGTTAGCTCATCTATGAGATTTCTTCTTCGACAATTATCAGTTAGAAGAAATAAGGTCCAAAATAGCTGAGAGGCGCGGTTTCTTCTGTGAAGAGGATTGCCCAATCTGCGCGATAGATCGGGTGCCAAATTCGATATTCGCTATCAATTCCCAAGTGCAAAAGAATTTGCGCAATCCATCTGTGTCTAGACTAAACAATGCACTGCCAAGCAGAATTTCGAACACGATCCGTGTTTCCAGTGTGGATACCTGGATTGTCTCCCCGAGAGTTTTTCGCTTTGTTTTGTCTTGAAAGAGTTTTGGCACCTTTTAAAGGTTACCAGTATCTCTGGCGATCACAATGATGTTTTTTTTAAAGGATGTTCATTGTATTTAATGAAGTATCACAAATAAACAGTAAAATGTAAGCATTCACTTTATTTAAGAGTTTTTATTCAATTCTTTCTATTAGCTCACACTCTCCCTATATATAGCTCGTTCAAATTTTCAATCGTTCACACAAACACTTTTATTCGTCCGCTCGAGTTCAAATGCATTTTTTAACTTGTAGTAGATGACACTGGATGTGAATACAGTTTTTCAAATATGAATCCATTCATTAAATTTGATTCATTAACTTTAGTAATTTTTAGATTTAAGTTGCATATCTACCAATAGATGGTGTCCGATAAACTTAAAAAAAAAATGAATGAACAGTATTTATAAAGGACTTTCTGCAATAGAGTGAAAAAAAAAAATAGAATCGACTTTAAAAAATTATTTTTTATATTATTTGTTTAAATGCAGTTGAATCTTTGGTATCAGCTGCGGACCTAGCGCAGTTCTTAGGCATGTAGGGTTTGACCACCGATTGTGTGAAAAATTGGCAAGAGGCCAAGTAGGCCAGTTCAAACCAACAGAGCTGTGAAATGGGGGAGATACATCAATTTCGATAAAAATATTTTTGAGTTTTTGATAATTATGATCGAGATCACTCGTAGAGTACCTATAAAAAAAAATAATCTTTTTAAAAAATTTTTCTTCACAAAATTGTTTGGTACAATAAGAATAATATATTTTTGAACGTTTGTTTTATTTTAATGCTTTTGAATAACTTTGCGACAAAAGTAAAAATTGACCATTGAATCTAAGCCATTGGTTAGCTTTAATGCATCCTATTTATATAGATCGATAGCCAATTTTTGCCTGTTGCCCATCCGTTTTAAAAGCGGACAAGAATGAATCGATTATTTGTAAAAATTGTTAGTGAGATGGATGCAGTTCAAAGGAATCCTTCTTGAAGGAAGTGCATAATAGTATTAAGTGTTTTTAGCAAATGAAAAAAATTTTTTTTTTTTTTTTTTGTTGCTTGTTTAACATGATGGACATTGTGATCTAGTCTTCGGAAAACATGTTACTAATGAATGAGTAATGATATAAAATAATTTAAATGTAAAATGAACGGTTGCGAGTGTTTGCTGACCCATTCTTCATCAACGGAATTCAAATTTCCTTAAATTAAGGTAATGGAATATATCGGTACCCATAGCCGACTCGTGGCTTAGTGACAACGTGCGCTGCTGATGAGCATGAGGGCAGAAGTTCCAACCGCTGACGGTTTTGTTGTAGACACTGTGTCAAAAAATGAGGAGACTTGATGGCGTTTGAGATGTCCAGCCTTTTGCCTCGTGAGTCGAACTACCTGGTGGGAGTTTTTCCGTGTTTTCTCCCATACGATGCTCGCGGCCAGATAGCCAATTGGCTAGCGCTCTGGCCTTTGTCACCATAGGCTTCAGGTTCGTATTCTGCCAGTGACATGGACGTTTGTGAGTGGTTCGAATCCCCGTTAAACTCTGTAGGTCCCTAAAATATAGGCGCAAATACGGGTATCGCCTAAAAGTCCTGCACTGCCCTCCTTCTTCAACTCGGAACAAATCAGATTTTACCTACGAGTGCTCCATCATAACAGCTGCCGCCTCCATGTAAGTAAATTATTCCCCTCGCCGCCGGATACTAAAGTAAATTATTCCCCCTCGCCGCCGGATGGCAACAACAACACAAAAATATATTTGGTTATTCATTTTATAATTTGATTATTTTTTTATATTTGGCCATCTCGTAAATACTATACTTGAACCCACAACTGCTTCTACATTATTTTTCTCATAAGTATCAAAGAGATACGAAAGTTGAGTGTACTGTTAACCGCATAGTTTTCTTTTCATCTTATCTATTCTCTCCTCTCTTATCTAAAAATACGACCATTTGTTGTACACGATCCTCTTTAATTTGGACAGTTAGGGTTCATCGCGCTTCTGTTTTTGGCTCTTTTGTGGTGGATCCCTCCGATGGCCGAGTTTTTGGTCGCTGAGGTCAGTGGCCCACACGCATGTCCAGCGGTTTTCACTTAGTTCCAGTTCCGTGGTTTTCCAGATCGCACTTTTTGTGTGTTTGGGGCTTGTGACGAGTGAAACAAGAAGCGATGCCATCGATATATGCATTCATATGCAGAAAATGAGCTGAGTGGAAATAGTTTCTCATTCATTTTCCGTCCCACTTTATTAAAAACGTGCCTTTTTAAAAAAAAAAAAGCACGTTTTATTTTTTAACGAGGAAAAACGGGATTTTCAGTTTCCGGCTGAAGTGTTTTTGCCATTTAAATGGCACCAACAGTTTTCTCTGGTCTCTTGGAATTTGAGCATGTTAAATGAATGCGTTAATTCTAAAGATTTTTTTTTTTGCGCGCTTTCATCTTAATTTCTGATTAAAATTTAAATTTTTTTTAAATAAAAAAGCAAATTTTATGTTTAATTGGAAAGAAAAAAAAACGGTGATGACGACGTTTGGGATAATATTGAATGGGCTTCGTACATTCCGGTGACATTTACCCGTACACAAATATTTTTAATTTTATTTTAAATTTCAGTTGAATAGTGACTCTTGGTGAAGTAGTGTCGTCTACATGTGCGTGTTATTAATAGCTTTTAAAAATAAAATGCAATGAATGAGATTTCATACATTAGATTATGCGTTGGGGCGTGAATGGCCGCGTCTCTAGTGTTCGGTGCCACAGGTTCGGGTTCGAGCCCGGCGGAGCCATGGATGTTTTTTGTAGTGGTTCGAAATCCATTTTAAGCCGAAGGTCCCGGTCTCCTATGACTGTAGAGCGTCACGGAGCCCACTCAGATTTCTATCTATGGGTACTCCATCACAACAGAAGTTTCCTTCAACCAATAGTCCTTATGGGTTTGTGGGCTTGGTGTAGATGTGTACCAAGTGGAAGTGTTTGATTTGGTATGTCACTCTACGGGCGTCTCGTGCGCACAAGGGCTAATTAGATCGGGGCCTACAGATAAAAGTGGATTCCGAAACCACTAACATACATCCATACCACCGTCAGGATTCGAACCAGGTGGAATAAGAAACAACAGATTATGTGTTATATAAAGGAATACCTTATTGTTTTTTAAATGAGTTTAAATATCAAAAACACTTGATTCGGATGCATAACAGGAATTGAAAACAATCGAATCTTACTTCCGCAAAATTCCGGAATCATCGGTGTATTTTTTTTTCCGGAGGTCAACTAAGTTAAGAATTGATTCCCCTTTTAACATCGGCTCGTCATGAGAAGTGGGTCACTCTCACTGATTGGGCTGCGATCCATAGTGATGGAAGGCTTCTGGTGCTAATAAGGAGCTGATAAGGGATTATAAATAAACGGATTCACTTCCTCGATGGATCTGAACCACCTATCGCTTCCGGTTGTTCCGACGGTTTTAATATACATGGGAAGTGCTTGGAGGAGATCCATTTTGCTATCCGTTCCTCAACACTCATTTTAGATGCGTCTACAAAGCTCCCGAAAGAAAAGAAAAGTCTTACATAGATTCATTGATTCGCAAATAGAATAAAACCCATGCTAGATTCATATATACATAGATATAATATATACATATACATAGATTCGCAAATAGAAAAAAATCATACTTGTTGAAAATCAAATTTTTTCCAAGTTTTATAAGAATTTATTTATTTTACAGTGTTTGGTATTTGCTGTGATGCATCTTAGTCTAGATATATTTTCATCATCGTTGGCGCAACAGCCGCATTCTGGGCCTCTGGCCGTCCGCCTACTGGCAGATTACGAAACGAGAAATATTTTTCTTTTTTTACGGATAGGGTTGTCAGTCCTACACTCAACAGCCATATTAAGGCGAGGGCTACGGTTTAATGTGGATTCCGAACCACTACAAACACCCATGCCACCTCTTGGACACCGAGAAGACACCTGTGACACCGAGTACCAGAGCGTTAGATACTCGGCCATTCAGGCAGGTCCCACAAATAGTCACTAACTGCAAGTGGTCTTTCAAGAATTTCTGCCCTGCTTGTGCAAGGGCGGACTCTCTGTGGAAAGTAGCTCAGTGTCCGGCGGGCCAGTAAGAAGTCTTACTCATGATTTATATTTGTAGAATTAAATTTGTTAAATATAACAAATAAAATATAAAATATAAATGTGTGTAAAATGTCCCAAAGTCAAAATGTTATCAACCCTCTAGCTTTCTCAATTATCTGAAAAAATCGCGGTTATGGCAAGAGCGAGCTCAGAACACGTCTCGTCAGAAGTCAGAACCGGGATCCAGGTAAATCCAAAATCTTGATAACAGCGAAAATATCTGCACCACATGTACTTGTCGTTACAGTGGAAAACGTCCTCCAAGCAGCCGGCCGTTGATACAGAACATTCATGCATGGTCTCAAAATGTAGGTCTCCTGAAAGCAATGATTGCAGCGTATGTTTCTCGTCCATTGACATGCAAACAACCTCATTGGATCTCATTAGATCCAAAGCGGCCTGGTGGCCAAGAGGCTAACGCTCTGGTCTTTAGGTATCCCAGGCTTCAGGTTAGAATCCTGGCGGTGGCATGGATGTTTGTGAGTGGTTCGGAATCCACGTTAAACTGTAGGTCCCGGTCTGTTTAGCCCAAAAAGAGTGCATAAGATGACCGTAGAGCGACAAACCAAACCACAAACCATTAGATCCAAAAGTGGAACAAGTGCTAGAATATTTTTTAAGTTTAGAAACTTGTTAAGGTTCCCTTTAAAACGCTCATTTTTAAAAGTATCTGTGATCCTCATGTTATGTATGCCCACCGAAGGTCGACAAAGCCGCCCGCGAAAACTTTTAGGGGTAGTTGGTCCTCATTCGACTGTCGTATGGGAGAAAACATTTAAAACTCCTGCCAAGTAATCTGGATATCGATTGGAGCCCATTTACAGACGACGGTGGATCACTTCCTCGTTTTTGAAAGCAGCCAGATAATTCGAACCTCCTGCACGCGCTATATACGTACATTGCCGTTAGGTTAAGATTCTGGAAAAAAATTCTATTATAGGCCGATCACCGGTTGTGTGGGAAATTGGCAAATAGCCAAGTCGAATTCAAACAGATCGGTATTGTAGGGGGAGAAAGGTATTTTCGGAAAATTTCAATTTTTAATAATTAAATTTATAAAATAAAATTTGATGGGGGAAAATTTCCACACTAATTTTTTCTTACAAAAATTGCTTAGCACCTCGTGTATCTACCTAGAAACCCCCTAAGAGGTACTTCTGCCTTTCAACCGGTTGTTTACTTTTTCCACCCCACACAATCGGTTTTGGAATTATATAACAGCTTTTACCTCATCACTTGGCTGTTGTCCGCGTTTGTGCAATCAACAGACATTTAAAGGTTAAAAAAAAATCATCCATCTTTTAGCCAAATTTTTTAAGATTTCGTCTTGTAGTCGGATATATTTTGTAATTTTTTTTTTTCTCGCATCTCGAGTGGTTCTTTCACAAACCCAGGTGCGTACGCGCTTGCTGGCAGCCGGGGATGCTATTTTGATCGCTCTGTGTGTGTGTGACTTCTTCCCATTCACTGCAGACGACGAAGCGGCGAGTTGCGAAACAGGTAGAAAGGGTAGCGGTGGTGGCTTCTTATTTACCTTTCCTTTCGATTTCAGCATCGCATCTACCGATACCTTTACCCACTTCCTTGTGGGATCGTCATCTGCGCCTGCATTGTGTTCTGCACCCATCTTTGGCCCACATCTATCGGTCGTTTCGCAAGAACAAATAAATTTTTTATCGAATACAATCGAATTCGCGTGAAGAAATCGTCCGTTTTCCACATAAAAACGGTGATTTTCACTTTTATGTATTGAGTGCTAGTTTCAATTTTTCTAGATTATAAGGACAGTAGACTTTCTATCTATTTATTTACTGTAGATTTCTTTCTAGTCAATTTTCTAGATTATAAGGAATGTAGACATAGATATAAAAAAAAAAAAAAAAAGTCTCATAGATATAAAAAAAAATGTCATTTGTTATTGCTATTGGGAATTTCTGAAACGTTCCATGTATATGTCTCATTATTTTTTTTAATTCATACTTTTAAAGGTTCGTATCGATACGTTATTGTTGTGTGTGAGAATACAGATTGATCGATTCATAATGGTTTTTAAAGCTGGAGTAGGTGGGATAAAATACATGAACCCGTCTTAACGAGTTAAAGGTGACGTTTGACGTTAAAGTTTAGTTCGTCATCGAATTAAAAATATTACATTATGCCATTAACCCATATTGACAACATAAAACAATGACGATTGAATCAAGAAGATCCAATTTTTAACATAAGTTATCTACAAGTCAATTGTTGGTGTCGGTAATAGACAAGCATAGCCTGTCATTCTTTATACATATATGGCAAACGTATCCCTTTCATTTTAAAAAATATCACATCCTTATCCGACATTACCTCATTTCCAAAATCAATCCCCATTGCATGAGTTCGGATATGGCACAATGTCTCTTCTATTGGGCAAGATATTTCGCAAAGCTGTCAAATATAGTTTATTTTTCACAAAGTTTTTGAAAGTATTATTTTGTAAAACTGTATATCATATCTCTTGGATTCTTGCTGATAACAATGAACTCCTGCTCATTGTTAGGCCTGATGGCCGAGTGGCTAGTGCTCTGACGCTCGGTGCCACAGGTTTCGGGTTGGAATCCTGGCGGTGGCATGAATGTGGGTGGATGGTTCGGAATCCACGTTAAACAGTAGGCCCCTATCTAATTGGCTCAGAGTGTGCACAAGATGACCGTAGAACGACAAACCCAACCAGACTCTTGTGCACTGCAAGTTCAAAGAGTGGGTCTTGTGTTTCATGGAAGTACGTGATTCATTAGCTGACGGACGTGTGACGATGGAGAAGGCTGTACCTTTAAAAATAATTTTTGAAGCCACATTCATGAAAATGATTAGGACGAAATGAGTCATGCCGAAATGAGTATTTCCCGTGCGGAAACGAACGTTCTTTAAAGAAGTTCGGAATCAGAAGTCGATTTAAAAGTCGGGCTCTTCTATATAAACAAAAATATTTTTGTATTTCCACTCCCCTAGGAAATATTATTAAAATTAAGTGTTAAGGAAGTAATTAAATTGTTATCTTTCAATAATACAACTATTAGCTAAAATAAGTCAATACTTTCAGAGTGAGGAAGAAACATACGAACAGTGCGGCGGAAATGACATGAGCCGAACCGAAAGTGATAGTATGTAGTCTCGTGACAACACTGACCCAGAGCCACCACAGCCCTGTACTTGCGATGCAACCACTTTGGTTTTGATTATTGCATCTGAAATGAACTGAAATTGACATTTTTCACTGATAAGGGTCATTTTAAAAGTGAAACTGTGATCGGAAATGAAAATTGCAAAAACCTAAAGACGGGAGGTTAAAACTCCAAGGGGTAAATGATTGTATTTGTTTGTTTGTGTGGGGTTTGGAAGAAGACGCCCCTAAACTCCTTGCAGGTATCTGACTAAAGATGCTTCACACATAGTGTCGCTGTCGCCATCATGCCTCCTCGTTTCTAAGATTCGTGAATATAATGCAGCCAGGGAATTTGGCAACGTGCGCAAGGTTCAATGAGCTACTAGTCGGGCAAGATATAGTCACTTCTGTTGGAAATGAAGTGACTCCGTTGCGATTGTGACAAAGTGTGTAAAGAATCGTAGAGTGACGCTTTGACTGAAGGGTAGCTCTGGCCTTTGGTACCGCAGGTTTCAGGTTCGAATCCTGGCGGGGGCAAGGATGTTTGTCGGAATCTACGTTAAGCTGTAATTCCCGGTCTGTTTAGCCTAAATTGTGCATAAGATGACTGTAGAGCGACAAACCAAACGAAATCCAGGGTTGTTCCTGCAAGGCATTCAATTGCGGCAAAGTAACTCCTTAAAGTCCTCCTTTGGCCTTTGGTACCACGGGCGTCAGGTTGGAATCATGGCGGCAGTATGGATGTTCGCGAGTAGTTCGGAATCCACTTTAAATTGCAGGTCCCAGTCCAAAGTGTGCATAAAATGGCCATAGAACAACAAACCAAATCTAAAAATTCTCTTGGAAGGTCGTGTGGTCCTCTCATCACCCGTCGATAGGCTATCCGTGGCATATACGAGTACAACAAAGGAACACTGATTTTTTAACAACATTAAAAAAAAAATAATAAATAAAGCCATTTTTATACTTGATCGCGAGATGAATTTAAAGATTGGATAAGCTGATTGCACTGAGAAAAGAAAAATGTACTCAAATATGGGAAGGAAAAAACCCCAAGAGAGATAATGGGGAAATATTCGCCATTTTGCCACAAACCTTTGGAAGTAGAGTCCACTTAGGACTCAGATGGAAGGAATGGGATCGGAAAATTGATTATATCTTATCTTTCTCTGCATGAATTTTTTTCTGTTTTAAAATCTAAGCCATTTTCAATGGGTCCTCAGTTTTCTGAGCATAAAAGATCAATTGCGCATTTACGAAATCGGTGATCCCGGATTCATGAAAAAGTAGTTCGTTACGTAAACAAATTGAATGAAGTCAATGAACGATAACAGGCATTGTTTTTGAAACGAATTCTTTTTTTTCCGCGGAACAACAGACTTTCTATTAATATCTTGCTTTTAGGAGTACGAGTGAATGAATCGGATTAACTGATTTTGTTGTCTTTTAATAAATAATTGATTTTATCATTAATAATTAAATAATACTTCAATATTATTCGATAGATTTTCTCTCTTTCAGTTTTGACAAAACACATTGACTTGCTAAAAAATAGAGATGCACTTCAATTCTTCGCACAGCACGTAGAACATTGATGACTTGGTAGGGACCGTGTTCGAATCAGCTGTCAGCGTCCGTTGCAGTCTCTGTTTCCGCATTGTAAAGCGTTTCATAACATTCGGGGAGATTTCAGTCTTCTCGTATAGGATACGCGAATGGGAGGCAGTTACCCCTAAAAAGGCGTCCCGGAATGTAGTGTTCCCTTCCTCTGTCGCCCATCTGTAAGGCGCCAAATAAATAAAATAAAATAAAACAAAAAAAATATATATAATCCTTTTTGCGATTTTTTTTTTTCTCTTAAAGCAATTTTCGAGATATCATTGTCTTGAACTAAGTTTTTATAATTTGGGATAAAATGGTAAATTCATTCTGAGTACCGTTACTTAATATTAGTAAATATTTCATTATTTGGAAACTGTTATTGTTGAAATGCATCCATCATTTTTAATAGAACTTGGACGAAGGCAATTAATTAAGTTAAGAATCTTCCGTGTTACATGTATGAACTTCTAGTTATCTCTCAAGTGCTTTTATAGTAAGTGGATTATATTTGATAATTTGATATGACTGTTTTAATCGTAGTCGCACTTGGCATTGTTATCCATCTTGCTTTTCAATGAGATAAATATTTCTTCATTACTACTCTGTACAGTGAAATGTCCATAAACATTAATGATTTCTTCCAGGCCATGATCGCTTCTATTTGCGAAAATTTTTTTCTAATGTTAAATGTAGGAAAAGTACGCCATTATCACTTTCGAGGTTGTTATTCTGCGGCACTGGCATTATCTCTCGGGTTTTATTTGATTTCACTTTATCATCGGTTATAAAAGGGCGATGAAGTGACGTCATAGATTCCATCATCGAGTGGATGGTATCTTAATTCGATTGGGAACAGGGGGGGCATCTTTTCTGAAAAACTGCTAACCCAATTTGTTGGGAAAAAGTGTGCGAGTAGGAAAAAAAGTGTTGACACATGGTCTGGTCTCGTATGACGCGGATGTTTGCAGTGCTTCTTCTCTTTGCTCGGGAATCCCGCAGAAAGCAAACAGAGAGGACTTTAATCCGGCTTCACTTTTCACATATATATATATTTTTTTTTTTTTTTTTATTCTATCCTCTGACTTAGCTTACTTTTTTTTTTTTTCGTACTTTGCTGTGTTGAACAGTGTCTTTTTTTTTTTTCCGGAAAAAAAAAAGAACGACTCAAAGGATTTTTTTGTGTGAAAAGCATTATGGGTACCATCGGCTGTGCAAGAGAAGACAACTTCTATGGATTCGGCGTTGTTGCCACGGAAAAGAGCAAAACTTTAGGATTGATTTGCAGGCTACAAAAAAACTGATACTTGTGCGAAATCTTTATTTAAAAAGAACTGTTTTTTGTCTGTTACTTTCCATACTTTGTTGCCATAAAAAAAAAAACTTCCATCGAGAAGTGTCGCCTACTTAGATAAAAAAAAAAAAAAAAAATTCCTGAGTATTTTTTTAAAATTGAAAATTAACATTCAATAATATCTACAAATACAGTGTCGTTAAACTGTTATCAAAAAGAACTCGAAGTCTTTATTTCAAGCAGTGAAAAATTTAAGTAGTGAAGGAGACAGTTTAACGTGGAGCCAACAAACTACATGCCACCGTCTATCACATCCTTAAAGAATGTGCCGCTGATCATACAAAAAATCTAACATTTAAACATTTTATTTCTTTAATAATAATAATATCTATATCGGTTCAGTTTTTGTTGGAATCAGTCCAATTTTCATGCGTCGATTTTATTTTATTTTTTTATTTTTATTTATTTCTTTTTAACTAAAAATGTTTGCTTTTAAATATATGGGATCCAAACAGGCTTGAGCGTTTTTAATGTGTTATCCAGCTACAATGTCTACTTCGTTTCACACAATTTTAAAATGTAACGTGTTTTTGACATCCAAGACACCACGGTATTGGCTGAGCAATTTGATTTACTAATATTAAAAAAAAAAAAAAAAAAAAATGTCTGCAGTAAAGTTGAAAACAATGAATAAATTATTTTTTAATATTTAAATATTTACTTTTTTTTTTTTATATGAAATTAAAGTTAGACCATGTTGCCCACTTTATAATCTTGCATCAAAACATGAAAAGCTTAAAAGTTATTACTGTTAATTTGTTTTAAACAAGTAATATATATATAAAAAAAAAAAAAAATTGTAAGTCAATTCCTACTTTTTTTCACTCTATTGCAGAAAGTCCTTTACAAATGATTTTGATTCATTTTTTTTTTAACTTTATCTGGCGCCATCTATTGGTAGATACATGCAACTTAAATCTAAAAAAAAAACTAAAATTAATTAATTAAATTTAATGACTGAATTAATATTTGAAAAAAACTGTATTTTCAAAACGACAAATTTAAAACACGACAAGTTCAAAGAAAAAAAAAATGTATTTGAACTTGAGTGGATGAATAAGAAGTGTTTTACGAACGATTGAAAATGTGAACAAGATATATATATAGGGAGAGTGTGAGCTAATCGAAGGAATTTAAAAAATGAGCCTATAATACGGAGGCATGCATCTTCTACTTGAGAAGAAAAAGAAAGGCGGGAGTGGGCTATAAATAAAGATCTTGCAAGTTGTGGACTTCCCCTCCCAGGTAAGATAGTGTGCGTTTACGATCAGTGAGTCACCATTCAGGTATGACATACTTTCACGTCAGCGTGGACTGTCAACTCTTCTTCCTCGACAAACGCAAGTCTGTCGAGAGTTGTTGTGACTCGCCATTTTGTGTCTCGGTGCCTCGGAATCGTTTTCGGAGGAGCTTTTTATTTATTTATTTTTTATTAATCCTTCCGAAATAAGCTGAGGACTAATTGAAAAATTCTGGTGTGCTGCAAAAAACAGTAGTTAAGAACTCTAGTAATCTTTTTCAATTCCTTCTATTAATTCACACTATCCCTATATACATCTTGTTCAAATTTTCAATCGTTCATAAAAACACTTTTTATTCATCCACTCGAGTTCAAATACATTTTTTTTTTTTTTTTGAATTTGTAGTGGAGGACACTGGATGTGAATACAGTTTTCAAATAGTAATTCATTCATTAAATTTAGTTTTTAGTTTTTAAGTTGCATGTATCTACCCATAGAAAAAGCGCCAGATAAAGATTAAAAATGAATGAAAATTATTTATAAAGGACTTTCTGCAATAGAGTGAAAAAAAGTAGGAATTGACTTAAAAACATTTTTTTTTTATATATATTACTTGTTTTTATCCAGCATGGGTTTAAAAATATGTGCGCGTGTAAAAATATAAATAAAATGACTAAACAGTAATAAGGCAAATTTATGAATTTTTGTTTTTCTTAAAAAATGGTTTTTAAAAGGGAAGGAAAAATAATTGTAATGGAAAGTTTGTTTGGATCACAATTTTGAAATCGTCATTTTAATTGTAATGCAATAAAAAAAAAAACTTTAGTGTGTAGTGATTATTGAAGAATAAGTTTATAAACCGATAAAAAACGTTTAACATTTAAATTAAATACATCTAACTATTTTGTGGAATTTAAATAAACCGGTAATTTTTTTATATAACATCAATAATAAATTTAAATTATTGGCATGGATTTTTCGTGTGAAGGATCAATATTTTGAAAAATTCTACTTTTAGGAATCAAAAAACGTGGCGCCATCTATTATCAATATTTGTATCATATTTCTGGTTTTAAATACAGTTAGTTAACTCATTAAAAATTAACTCGTAGTATTTGTTAAATAGAGTACAAATTAAAACCCTTTCAGTTTTATTATAAAAGTTCTGTACTTGTATATTAATCTGTGGGGAATCTGTAATTCATGTGGGAAAAAAAAAAATTATTCACTAAACCTCAATGAAAGTAATGTATGACGCAATGTACGAATAGCATTTAGTAATTAAAAAAAGAACTTAAATGATTCAAACTTTTAGGTAATACAATTTTTAAAGAATTTTTTTGTGGAAATCACTACGAATCACATTTTAAAAATATTTTATTATAGAAATAGATAATCGATTATAATAATATAATAAATGATCAACTATAATAATATAATAGATAATCGATTTTCTCAAATGAATCTGTTTTAACATCCTAATGGTTATTGACTGAAGTAAAAAAATATAACATTTTTTTTTTTTTTGTTCTGTTGCGTCTCTTAATTCTTTCCTTAAGGATTGTAGTTTTTATTTTTATGAGTGAAATATATTAAACTTATGTAATAGATGTTCCAATATAGAAATATTTAGTAATAGAAATATAAAAATAATAGTAATAGAAATATAGTCGGCCAAATAGTAATAGAAATATTTCACAATACGCGTTACCTGTTCTGACATTTTAAAAACACACATCGTTCACTAAGCAAACATACATTCCAATGTTAGCATAAAAATTAAATTTTTAAATTATTTTTAATGGAATTTTCAAAACACTTTTAATTTAGTGTTTATCTTTGCATTATACACATTTTATACACTATGCAATTGTAATGGACAAATACTAAACGTAATTTGTTTTTCATATGAAATAATTTCTAATTTGATTCATCTCTTCAATGAAGAAGAAAAAAGTTACCTATGGGTTGAACTGAAGAATTATATTTTTGTGTTCATGTTTTTAAAGTCAAATTTATTTTCCATCATAAAGTATGTTTAAAACAAGCACTCTGCTACCCAATTATCCTACTTAATTCTAACTATGCACATTATTAAATGCAAAGTTTCATGGTATTATTTTATTATTTTTCTATAATGCCAGATTATAATCGTTACTTTCTGTAATATTCATTAGTTTGTTTCATGACTGATGTACTGTAAAAAAAAAAAAAAAAATTCTTCTACCTCTGAAAGTCTTAAAAGCATCCTGATAAGTTAATAAGATACCCTGTCAAAGTGTGTAAATTTTTTTGTGTCATTAAAACTGTCATCAGTATTATTCATTCTTGTTGTTAGTATTTGTGGTAAACTGGGAACATTAGGTTGTTGGATGGGGTGGCAATTTATATCGGTTAGGATGGTTTCCATTAGGTGCGCTGCCCCCAGCCGTGCTTTTCATGGGGACATTTGTCACCTCCAACAGGTCTCCCTCCCACGTCACGCCCAAGGACGTCTGGTGGCAGAGGTGTGAAATATGGACGATGCCTGTGGATGGCAGATAAAGAGACTCGATTTGAATCTTAGAATCGTGCCCGGGTTCTCTTTTAGTTAGGGTCGGATAGATAAATAGACAGACGTATGACATGGATGCTGAGGCCACCTATGCGGCCCTCCGTTGATTTACTTCGTCGGTCTACTTTATCACGTGTTTCGATTTTAACAATAGATATTTTCGAATTATTGCACATGCGTGTGACGTGTGTGCATAAAAATTATATTACAGAAAAATTCTATTACTTTCTTAATGCACTTACGAAGAATTTTTTTTCCTTCATACTTTCAGTTATATTTTTAAAATTACTTTTTATAAGACAAAAAAAATTAAAAAAAAAAAAAAAAAGTTTTATTTTGTATTTCTGATAAGTGTTAAAACTTGATAGCCTTCTACATTTTTACATAACAATGAATTTTGAACCGTTTCTTTGCGCATGTGTTTATTTAACTCGGCAGGCCTAACTAGACACGAAAAGGTAGTGTTATTGTAACGTTATGCGAAAATTATTTCTGATTGATTTACCACCGCTGTCTCCGTATCATTTTTTTACCAACAAAAAGTCATGTGAAAAGCACCTAAATGTCGCAATTTCGGTATTGTGTCGAATGACTGCTGATCCATTGGAATCGAACATCTGAATGGCTTCGCGACATGTGTGCTCTCTTTTCCATTGTGCGAGCGTCTTCGGGATGACACGATGTGCGCAGCGGGATGGGTAAAGGACAGCGGCAGATGGTGTCGCAGACGTCATAATCCTGGAATGAGCGTCGCCCCCGTGGGCGTCCCACTGCAACCGTCGCTCTATTAGTGGAGGGGAAATTTCTCATTAGTCCGACACCTACTCGCATCGTTGAGAGAGCAGCTCCGAGGGCAATGGTACACGCACCATCGTAAGTTAAACCTATTGTCGCATGGACAATGTATCAAATTCATGAAACTTTGAATTTTTATGCACAGACTTGTAGGGGCTGCCCCTGAACCTCGGACCGCACAAGGGGAAAAAAAGGAATTTTTGCATTCTTTTATTTAAAATTTTAAAAAATTAAGTAAAGAATTTCATATGTGGTTTCACATTCATTTAATAAACGTTACAGTATTTGATTCTGCGGGTTTTTTTGTTTTTTTTTTAAATAAATGAGAGCGAATAATTTTTAATAAAAGTTATGAATCAAAAAGTTTCCTTTTTTTGTAATTCACTTTTACTTATGCTTAAAAACGTTTGTGAAAATAATTGCTTTGATCCAAATAGGTTTGCACATGTTACTGTGTTTTTCTTTGTATCCAAAAGGCCACAATTGTTAGTTGTTGTATCTAAAAATCACAGCCGATGGTTGTTTTAGTCAAACGGCCTGAGGATCCCCGTGGAATTGTCTAAAACGCTTGACGATTGCTTCAGCCAAAAGACTAAAAACATCTGATGATTGCTTTAGCTAAAAGGCTTAAAAACATCTGATGATCGCGTTTGGCCAAACGGCTAAAAAACATCTGATGATTGGCATGGTCAAAAGGAAAGTTCACCCTACATCGTTCTATATTTCTTAGCATCTTTGCTTTGCTACTTAAGCATGATAGAGCATATTTTTCAAATCGATATGTCACAAATTGTGAACTTTTTTTTTTTCATTTAATTTGTCTCATTTCACTTATCAAATCATTCATAGCCTATAGAGCTTAAATGTGGCTTCTTTAGATATGTAACCTATGGAAATATGTAACCTATATATATATATTTTATAATTTCTGTAATAATCCAGCGCAAAAATGATCAATTTTTTTAGAGGTTTTATAGAATTTCGTATGTCTTTCACCAATTTATTTTGGTGAACATTGGATAACGAATTAAATTATTTACTTACCATCAAATTAAAATATAATGCTATAAATAAATATATATTACTATAATGCGACACATAAAAGTCTGGACACAAAATGTTTCGTCTGACTGTTGCCACTTACGCAGTGTTCCTCCGTTTATATTATAAAAAATGCGGGCCAGTTTATGAATAAGGTGGAATTTTTTTAAAGTTTCCCATAGTTGTTTAAATCTGTGTCAAAATGTTTTAATCATTTTGCGAAATGTATTTTATACGCAATGTCAGTTTCAACTTCAATAGCAAAATAGATTTGCCTCGCCAAATGAGTTATTCTGCTGTAATGATTTGTTTAAACAAGGTTCGAACTGTAAAGAAAATGACTCTTGCTATTTTCTTTTATAATTCTTTTGTTTCTTAATTTTCTATCTATGTATTTTAAACAGAAGAAGAAGAACTGCATAAACTAACTTTAACTTCTGCATATCCACACGCACTTTTCAATTTTACATCCTCAAAATCTGAAGAATGCTTTTGAATGCGTCGCTCTTTCATTCCGTCCAAAGGGTCATTTTAGTCACAGAATGAAGAATGAAGTCGTTCTACAAAAGCGAATGTTTTCTTGCCGTAAGATTTGACGTTTCCGCTCCCAAACATTTCAAAATGTGGGGTCGCGTGCCAAAACACTTTCTGAGGGAGGAAAAAAAAAGTTTCTTTCTCTGCTTGCGTGTGACGGGCTTATGATGTCGGACTCGTTTCACGCAGGCCTTCCATTTCTCCAAAATTATCCACCCTCTTTGGCCTTCACTGGGCTGCCCACCCCCAGCTCATTTCCTCCACCCTCAAAGCTGTTATGGCGACGTGAGCGTGATAGCTCTGTTAGACCCGAATCCGTTTTGTTGGGATGCTGATTCATGAAACGTAGCTTGGAAATGGGAGTTAAGAAATGTGTGCTTGTAATACCGAATGACATATGTCTCTACAATATTTCCTATTTAGACACTTATATAAATTGGGGAAAAATAGCAACCCCAATTATCCTATATCTAGGGCCTGATGGTCGAGTGGCTAGCGCTCTGGCTCTCGGTCCCACAGGTATCGGGTTTGAATCCCGGCGTTGCAATGGATGTTTGTAGTTGTTCGGAATCCACTTTAAATCGTAGGTCCCGGTCTAACAGGATCGTAGAGCGTTGCAGGGGCATTGTTACTCCGAGTCCGTGGCTTATCTTCAAGTTACACGCTCCCCCTGGGTAGTGCTAAGTGAGTAACGTCGGTACAGCCCTTATGGGATAAAAGATCACGGTCTAATTGCCAGCTGAATTAGAAAAAAAAAATTATCCTTTATCTGAAATCAACACCTAAAATCCCCGATGTGTAGATTGGTTTTGGTTTTGTTTGTCGCTCTACGGTCATCTTGTACACACTTTAGGCTGAACAGATCGAGTCCTACAGTTTAAAGTGGATTCCGAACCACTCACAAACATTCATGTCACCGCCAGGTTACGAACCTGGAGCTTGTGGTACCAAAGAACAGAGCGCTTGCCAATTGGCCATCAGGCCGCTCCGATGTGTAGAATACAATGCTGTCATTGATTGTATCGACAGGGTTCTTAAACTTTGAAACCGTGTTAGAGGACTTTTATATTCATTAGACTGCGTAGGATTGCTCATGTGTAGATTATTATCTGTTTAGAAATAATCCGAGAAATTTAAGTATGAGTTAGTTGTTGGGTTTATTTATACTATTGATAATAACGAAAAACATCTTTATTTCAAGGTTGGTAAATCTTATCTTGTTTGGTTCTTATGAGTGGGATTGTCGTAAAGATAATATTTTACGTCCAGTTCAAGAACAACACTTTTTATACTCAAAGATAATAAAAACTGTCCCAAGGAAACATTTTCTTAACTTTTTTTTTTCTACTTCATGATTTTAATTCATAATTTTTTTTTGTTCATCGGACATCTTCGAGTGTCACTTATGCACATGACGAAGAGTGGTCATTAATGGCGGAGGAGGATATTGTCTTCCGGGAGTGCTCTAAATTTGTGTGTCATTTGGTTGAAAATTTGGATAACTACCACCAGGCAACCAGCCCTATCGACGCTTTCGTATGCTGTCACAATCGCCACCAAGTCGTGTGTTCTAAAGTTCTTCTCAGTGATGTTTCTACTACTCTTAGTCTTTCTACTACTCTCCCTCCTGCTTAAGAGCCTGCCACTGGGTCATCTGCTAAGCGATTGTTTAGTACGGTATCTTAATCCTTGACAAGTAACTTTTCAAAAAATAGCAAATCTGGCTGTGGTATCAATCTGGTTCGTTTCCTTACCTGCCTTAAACTAGTTGTGCACGCGACCACTGGACCACGAGTCAAGCGATTGTATAATTTGCTGACTTTTGTTTTTTTCGAAACGAGCCTGAATGGCCGAGTGGCTAGTGCTCTCGCGCTTGGTACCACAGGTTTCGGGTTCGAGTCCGGCGGTGCCATGGATGTCTGTAGTAATTCGGAATCCACTTTAAACCTTAGGTCCCGATCTAATAGGATCGTAGAGCGTTGCGGGGGCATTGTTACTCCTCTTCCGTGGCTTATCTTCAAGTTACACGCCCCCTTCCCCAGTAATGCAAAGTGAGTAACGTCTGTGCAGCGCTTGCCTTAAGGCATCCAAGACAGCTGTCTAAGTGTTTGCCAGCTGCATTAGAAAAAAATAAATAAGTTTTTTCGAAATGTTATTATCAAAAACTGCAATTTACCAGATTTTATCTAAAAATCTTGTTGCTGTAGTTGACTAACCCATCAGCTGTCGTAACTGTGTGACAGAGAGAGAGAGAGAGATAAAGAAAAGAATTAACTGTAGTTACTCATGACTTGTCTTCGTATTTTTATGCAGATGGCTCTTGTAGAAGGCGTAGTTGATAGTCCAGCGTGCGATAGCTCTGTTAGTCCCGAATTCGTTTTGCCGGGCAATGATTCATGAATCTTAGCTTGGGGATGGGCTAAGAAATGTGAGCTGTAGGGTGTAATACCGAATGGCAGAAGTGACTGTACAATTTTTCCTATTTAGACTTTCATTATATGAATAGGATGAAAAAATAGCTACCCTAATTATCCTTTTACCTCAAATCAACACCTAATCCCCGATGTGTAGAATACAACGCTGTCAATACCTGAATCGATAGGGTTCTTAAACTTTGATATTTAGAATCCGTGTTAGAGGACTTTGTTATTCATTAGACTGCAATTTGCTGCCTATTCATAAACTGCAATTTGCCAGATCCTATCTAAAAATCTTGTTGTTGTAGCTGACTAACCCATCAGCTGCCTTAAACTGTGTGACACACAGAGAGAGAGAAAACAATTAACTTTAGTTACTCATGACTTGTCTTCGTATTTTTATGCAGATGATGGCTCGTGTAGAAGGCGTAATTCGTAGTAGTAGTAGTAGTAGTAGTAGTCCAAAAGATGGGAGGCAGAAAACGAGCGACGACACGACTGAAGAGCTGTCCGAGGCGCGTGGGTCGCCGTTTATTGCCCGAAATGATGGTCTTCTCGCCGCGTGTCAGAAAGTGTATTTTAGGCGCTTACCTAATCACCCGTTTAGTGCAAAAAGCACCCACTGATGGGGCGTGGGTGTTCTCGCCGTTGCTGTTTTTTCTTCCTTCACCCATTCTCTGCTATCCCTCCTTTCCTCCTCTGCTGGTAATGAATGTCTTCGACGAACGTGAAAAGTGTACCCAATGGTTGGTTTCTAGGCCTAATCCGTAACAGAAAGTTTACAAGACTGTGTTTTTATCGTTTATATAGGTACCTTAAAGTATGCTGCTGGTTATAGCGAAAGAGGTTCAGCTCAAATTGACAATCGTCATCGAAAGTTAGCATGCATCTTAAATTTGTGTGCCGAAAAATTATGCCATGGCCTAAATGCATTCTCTGATGGTGTTCATTCATGATTGCACCAGGGAGCAAAATAGTAGGGAAACAGGATAATAGGAGCGTTTTCCAATTAATAGGTTCGATAAAGAAACGACGTAAAGAAATAAATTGTATTTTTTTTTTAAAGAAAAATACTACTACTTCGTTTCTTTTAAGCATTCTAATAATTCATTTAAATTTGATGATACCATGTTGTTCAAGTTGTAATTGCATTCTTCCGATCTTAAGATTATCGCTTTAGGCTCATTTTGAAAGTTGTTTTTAAACTTTTTCACAAACTTATAAAAAAAATAATAAATTGGGATAAATTTGGAGCCCGCGAAAAAAAGGTTAATTTTAAAAATTACTTATGTGCGCACAGGGGTGTTTTTTTTTCCCTTAAATTATATTTATTATAAAATATGTATTGATTCATGATAGGTAACCTTTGGTTTATAACTGTGAATTGTTAAAATTTCCACGAAAAATTTTTATAATAACTTTAATTAATAATTTACTGATATGAAATTTAAAATAAGATTATATAATAATAAAAAGACTACCGGATTTTCTTTTATTTATTTAAGTTCTAATAACATTTCTGGTTATATAAAATATTAGTATCAATTTAAAAGATTTATAATTTTCAGATTTTTAAAGTGAAATGTCAGAAATACAAATGTGCGTATAGTGTATCAAAATTGTAATGGCTCTATTAAAATTGTAATTTTCAATTTTTTGTATCAACATTCTAATGGCTCTATTTTGCAATAACATGTTGAGCCATGTGTGGATAATTTCGTCTTAGGCAGTTCATAGTTTCCTCTTCGAACCAGGCATACATCCACTGATACGTTTATGGTGTTGTCCTTAGCCGTTTCCGTTCTCTGTCACGCAATCTATTCGTTGCTTGAATTTTTTCAATCTTAATAACAGTTATAAAAACGATTCTTTAAGTGGATTGTCTACTTTTTGCTTATCTTATCTTTGATAAAGTCGTTACAGATTTTCTCTTAGGGACGCCATTCTTGGATTACTTCTATAAAAACTCTCTATTCTTTTATACTCAATGTCAGACTGATTCGAGTTTTAATCAAACTATTAAATTAATTTTAATATATAACAAAAAATATCTACTTGTGAGAAATTTTAAACATTTTGTAGTTTAGTGTAACCAAAGCATTAACAAGTAATATAAAAAAAAAAAAAAATTTAAGTCAATTCCTACTTTTTTTTTTTTTCACTCTATTGCGGAAAGTCCTTTATAAATAATTTTCATTCATTTTTTAAGTTTATCTGGCGCCAGCTATTGTTAGGTATATACAACTTAAATCTAAAAAAAAAAACCTAAAATTAATGAATTAAATTTAATGAATGAATTAATATTTGATAAAACTGTATTAGCATCCAGTGTTATCCACTACAAGTTTAAAAAAATTATTTGAACTAGAATGGATGAATAAAAATTATTTTATGAACGATTGAAAATCTGAACAAGATATATGTTGGGAGAGTGTGAGCTAATAGAAGGAATTGAAACAGGAGACCTTAGGATCCATGATGTAATAGTTGCCTTGTGGGTTTGTATTTTAATGGAACCAAAGATGTGCATAAAACGGAAATAAAGCGTCAGACTTTTAAATGAGTTAGTTTTTATCAAAATACCATCTATTAACAGGAAATTTCTTCGCTGTATTCCGCACTGGCGTTTTACGGCTTCCTACTTGAAATTTTCAGTAAAAAAAGGGGACTTGAATAAAAATGTTTCATCACAATGAGATGTTTCCGCCTTATTTTCATTAGAGGCCAAGGCCTTTCTAATTGCACGCTGATTTAAAGTGACTTTGAATAATATTTTAATGGAAATAAAACAACCCCCACAAAAAGAAATTATTTTCGTGCAACAAAGGAAACGAAATGAATGTTTTACTTTAGAGAATCGCATTTTTTTTTTAATGCATTGTGTATATCAAATGATTTCAAATTCGGTAATTACATGAGTGGGCCTTTTTTGTGTTTTCTCTTAAGTGTCATACTAAAGGTTTGCGTAATCTTATGTATGACAGGCGTTGAAAGAAATAGAGAGTTTTTGCATACCGTATTTTGGACGTCCGTTATCTTTTTCTCCTAGCTCGCATGCTCATGGAAACATTATTACAGATACGCATGCGCAATTTCCTATGAGCACGCGTGCTAGGGAGAAAAAGCTAACGGACGTCCAAAATACGGTATGCAAAAACTCTCTAATGATTTGCGTTAAGGACTTTTAGAGGATAACTGCTCCGCATTTGCATGCCGTATAAGGGGAAAAATTCCTTCACTGTCAATGTCAGACGTTTATATTGATTGTCATAACGTGTCTCCTCGTTTCTCAAAGTCTTGATTTGCGGGGTCATTTTTTCATGAATGATCGCAACGAAACAAAACTGGGAAATTTTGTGAATGGATGACAAGAAATGTATTTTCTACGTCAAGATAATTACAAGCAATTTTAATGGGAATAATGAAGTTGAATCTTCATTCTGATGAGAACAATCTCAATTTTTGTTTGAATGAGTCAACAATAATCCGCTGTCTATTTTATTTTTTTAACTTATATATCGAAAGCAAGTTTAAAACTAAATTTAAATAAACATTTTGAATATCATATCTATTAATCGAACATTTTATTTCTGTCCTTTTTAAATTTCACAATGAAAACAATTTAAAAAATTTTCCAACATAATTTTTCTTTGAAGCGTGTTGACAAGTTTTTTTTTTTTTTTTACTTCAATGGACGGAAGACTTCACTGGAGATTATTACCTTCAAATTGCAAATTGGATGCGGGACTTTTATTAGACTTTTTTTTAAATTTGAAAATTGCAATTGATCGACTCGTTGCCGAACGAGAACGTGTCGAGTAAGTTCGCGTGTCCTTGTCGCGCAGCGGATGTGCGAAAATAGATATTGCGTAAAATCGCGCGTAACAAGTGAAACCCGGCAGTGAAAAAGCAAAGACAGCATTTTATGCTGTCATTTATTTCGTTACTAAGCATTTCGTACTCGATTCAATTTGTCGTCCAAAGTCAGCAAATAGATGGTATTTAGGTAATTATTCGCGACTATCAATTGAGTTAATTAACTGAGTGGTTTAGATTATGAAAACAAAAATTGCAATTAAAATCATGAAATGGAAAAACATTAGTCGAGTTCAATCGTAACTGAGGGTTATATAAATTACTTTAGAAATTTACGAGCTGAATATTATTTATTAAAAAAAATTTCTTATGCCTTTTATCATTTTTTTTTTCGTACATCTGGGATGTGCTTTTCAACTATGTATGCCACGAACAGGTGATCGATAATTGATCGGGAATACTTTTAAGGGCTGTTGCCACACACGTGCTTGTTGTTAGAGAAAATTAGAGCCAAGTCGATTATCGATGCAACACACGAGATTCAATGACGATTGCGACAATGTGTATGATTGTCGCAATCGTCATTGAATCTCCTCGTTTCTGTAAATAGTGACTGCAGCAGATATTGCCAGTGGTTTCTAGCGAGCCTTTTTGCATTTTAATGGCGCGAGTTATCTCTAGGATATATATATATACTGCATATTATATGCGCTTACCATTGAATAATACGATTATGAAGTTTTGCATGCATAAACAATTAGTAAATACTATTGACACTTAGTATGTTATATAAAAAAGATAGGATTAAATTATTATTCGCAGTTAGAATAATTTCTGCGTACTAAAAATGAAATTACAAATGAAAATATTTTTTAAAAAATTATTTAACTAAAATAAATTTGCTCGTGATCTATATCTCACCTATAATATGGTTAATCATAAAATATTTGTTTTATTATCACTCATCTTTAAAGCATCCCGCAAATGTACAGTAGATTTAGGTTCTACCTTATGTTTAACCCTGTTCATGTTATCACACTCTGAACGGCGTATGAATCCACTATCTTATGAATGGGAACACTATTTTGGTGGGTCCTCTTTGATACCTGGTTCCGCAACAGTTTGAAACTACTTCTTAAACTCCAGGGAGTCTCGTTGAACTGGACTTGTAGGGTAACTGCCCCGTATTTGCGTTGCGTATTGGGAGAATTATTCGAGACGCCTTACACATCTTGCAGTCACCATCCAGGCTCCTCGTTTCTGAAAGCGATTATTGCGATGGAATTCATGACTGGGCAACGAATCGCCGCAAGAGAGCATTTAATGGATTTTCACCCTTTGTCCATTTCTTTAAATCCGCGAGAAGGTTTTCGGACCTCTTGGTTTAGCCAGGCAATAGCCGAAGACGACTTTTTGACACTTCCCTGATTTCGAATCGTGTTCTGAATTCCGAGTTCCTTTTTCAGTTCCTGCGAACGTTGGAACTACTGAATTATTTTTCTTATTCTGCCACCTGTTTATATTATTTTATATGTGAGCCATTTATGTGCTATGATATTAATGTGTTTTCTGTTCTGTTGTGTGCAGGGAGGAGTCTCGCGTCCACCCCGCCAAGGTGCGCGTCAAGTTCATCGAGAGCCAGCACGTCGCGCAGGTGACGTGTGCACCCCCTTCTCCCGACGTCACTCTGGACTTCATCTCCGACACCATGACCTCCCCCACCTCCGAACACTCCCCCGACTACCACAGGCAGATCAGGTGAGTGATGCATCTGCGCAATTGTTCATTTTTTTTGTCTTTTGTAGCTTTTGGGGCACTCAAAAAAGCATTATGAAAAATAATTAAGAAAGTAACTTTCAATCTTATTTAGTACTATTGACAAATAGTGCAGTGTAGCTATTATGTTTTCCCTTTGTTATGAAAAGTAATGGATAATATGTAAGGTTTTCACTTAAAAGTAATAGATTGAGTCATTGGATTATTCTGGTATGTATAATATTTTTTTTTATATTAAATCTCATCTGTAATGAATAGTTTATCAGACGTATAGGGGTAATACGTCTTAAAAAGTCCTTCTATGAGTCCTATTTTAATGTAAGTTTTTCATTTATAAAACAAAGTAAAAACATTGGCTGCTATGTAATATTGCAGCTACTGTTTTGAAAGGTTGGTATTATTTCGATTGGAAGGTAGTAGTGAGTTTTTGCTAACTAAATCAGTCCTCTCCTACCTCACCACCACTACTGACGAGTAGCAAAAACTACTGAAAATTATTTCGGATACTACTGAATTAATAAATTTGGCATCTTTTATTTGTAAATTATACCTTATTGAATGGTAACACTGTTGTATGTTGCGTCATGTGCTACTGTTTTTTTTAATCCGGACACGATTTTCGAGTGCTAAAATTTCAATAGAAATACATTTTGTTGCAATATCCGTGCTACAGTTGGAGACGTTCTATTGAAATTCACGTTTGAGATGGGGCTTTCATATTTTTTGCTGCTGCTTTCTGAATCCCTCTTGTGAGCAGATTGAGAAACCAGTAAAAATGTCTGTATTTCTAATGAATTCCATGTAACAATTCGAATATTTCAGTTGTTGTCTTGATGCACAGATGAGTGTCCGTCACTTTATCATGTGCATTTTCTTTTAAAAAATTGGTATTTTTTCAAAAAATTTCAAATTGGATGCAAGGTTAAAATAGAGAACGTTTGTTAGTTTTGTTGTTGTTTCATGTACGCCAGGTCTAGACACCTAGACCGGGTGCATGAGACCATGTTTCAATCATCGTCATGAGATGCTTGAGCAACACGGTCCGCACACTCGATGAGATGAGAGGAAGAAACTGAAGCAAGAACAGATACAAGGTTTCGTTTCTTTTCGTTGTCAGCAAATTTTTAATATGGCCACTGTGCAGTCTGGGCAGATCTTATGCCAGTGGACTGCAATGATAAACGAGGACAACTTGCAGCATATTGGGTAGGACTTCCTAGGAGGGAGGGAATTCTTCCAGGGGGGGGATTCTCCAAGCAGAAATTTCTTTATCCCTAAAAATGGAGTAAATTTCGGGAAGCAGAAATTTCAGTGAAGGGGGATACTTTCCTGCTTTGCAAGCTGCAAGTCTGCTTCCTCGTTTCCGAAAACATATCCATTGCAAACATATGGAACTCCTTTGGTAAAAGTTTGCCGTCATATTAATAGTATCTTGTCCAGTTTTTTCAAAAATTTGAGGCAATTTTTTTAGGTATTTTATAGAACTTTTTGCTATTCTTTAGAATCCAAATGTCTTTAGCTTCAGAATATAGTGCAAAGTTTAAGGCCTGTCTTATAGCAAGAAATTCTGAACGGAAGACTGAACAATTGTCAGGGGTTTCGAAAATTGAACCTAAAAATCACCATTTTCAGCTTTGGCGAAGACTCCATTACCTGTCCTACCTTAATCCGATTTACTTCCATCAATATAAATTACTAGAGCTTGAGAATGCTAAGCATTCATATCAAAGTCAATCTACAAAAAAATATTTAACGGATCGCTATTATCATCTGGCTGCTACAAAAATCCATAGTCAATTACGCTTATCAAATCAATGTAGTATGTATTTTGTTTTCTTTTTATTGTATTATATAGTTTATTTTTTTATATATATATAATATAATTTTCAAGGAATTCTTTTATTATTATTTTTTTATGGAATCTGATATGTAGAGCTGAGTGAATGACCCAACTTGAATGATCCCCGCCTATGTTTACATGACAGTAAATAAAAGTGTATCTAAAATGTATTTATTTTCACCGCTTTTAAGGTATTTTACGTTTCGTTTCTTTTTCTTCTAATGGAGTGTAAGGATACTGGAGGATTTTGAAAACGACCTCACTTATTAAAAGAGAAATAGATTTCTGCGTCACACAAGTACTTATCGAAAAGAATTCGTCATGACCGTTCCGATTATATAACACTATGTAGCTTGCATATAAAGTAGGTTAAATAAAAGGAGTTTGTCTTTTTAGGATCAGTTAAGACATGAAACGGAATCTGGTTGAATTGCTATAATTACCCATTATTTGTACCCATGTTTTAATTAATTAAATTATTTTAAACATTTTACTTCTGATTTTAAGAATGGACAAACAGAATAAATTTGTTAACGTATGAGGGGAGAAAAAACCATCTAACCCCTGAAATAGCAATGTTTATTTTATGCAGTTCAGCCTCGTTAACCCACTGAAGTCTCTTTGATGACTTTTTTTTCTCTCTCTGACACGATGATTAAACCAAACAGGAGGAAAAAAAAAAAAAAACATCTCTTCACTAATATACGCTATAAATAACTTTAACCGTAACCCAAATCAATATAAAGGTGTTTTTTTTCTTCTTGGAGACATTGGCAGTAGAAAGGAATGTCACGATCACGACGTCTGCCTTGCCAATCATAATAAGGAAGTCGTTGTGAGGAGCCACAAGGTGAATACCGAATCCAAAATAAAATTCATCTTCCCGATATATTTAGTCTTAATTGATTCAAGCGGTGAAGAATGCGCCATTTTCGTTTGCTCTTTCGCCGATAGATGGCGGTACTGAAGCAGCGTGGGGGAAAGGTTGTTTTCCTGCTTTATGGACACGTCAGCAGTGAAGACGACTTTCTCAGCCTTTGCTATTTGCCTTTAAGTTGGAAATGAAATTAAACATTTATTTTTTGGGAAAAGGGATTTATTCAATTCCTTCTTATTAGTTCACACTCTTCCTATACATATCTTATTCAAATTTTCAATCGTTCATAAAATACTTTTTATTCATCCACTCCACTTCAAATACATTTTCTCTGAACTTGTAGTGGATGACACTGATGTGAATACAGTTTTTTCAAATATTAATTCATTCATTAAATTTAATTAATTGATTTGAGTTTTTTTTAGATTTAAGTTGCATATATCTACCCATAGAGGGCGCCTGATAAACTTAAAAAATGACTGAAAATTATTTGTAAAGGACTTTTCTGCAATAGAGTGAAAAAAAGTAGGAATTGACTTAACAATTTTTTTTTATATTACTTGTTTGGTTAAGTAGAATAATTGCTTAACTTTAAATTTTGAGGAGGTTTATATATTTTATTGCGATTTGAGTAATCATTCAAATATAAGTAATGAAAAAGCAAAAGATTTATATAATTTTTTAAAAACATTCTGTTAAAATATCTTTTAATGTATTTTGAAATAATTATTATACCAATTACGTACATTACAATTTTTGTGATTTTTTTTTTTACTTATAAAATGTATAATGAAAATATTTTGTAAATGAAAAAAAAAAAAATTTTTTTCTCTTTTGAAAATTTAATAAAAAGTTTTTAAACATTTAGGAACTTATTAAATGTACTGTGCAATATATTAAACTTTTTAATGCTGAAATATATTTAATTTTTTAATTCTTCAATGGTTTTATTTTGCACCTTTATATGGTTTTATTATAATACATTTTGGTTAAAAAAATAATGTAAAATCATTCAATTATGTAATCTATATTTTCTTTAAAAATTAATATAAAAATATTTATTTATCATATTAATGTATTTCTGTTATGCGCAATTTTCTTCTAATTTATTCTTTTTAAAGAAGTAAATAAAGGAATTAAATATTCTTAAAAACAAGGGTCACACTATACTTAATTGAAGTACATTACGTTAATTTGATTCGTGCGTTGAACTCCCAATGACTTTTTTTTTTTAATCCTGCTGAAATAAATTGCATCTATGACCAAAATGACTCGTGACACTTTTTAAGTGCTGCCTTGTCTTACCTGACTCAAGTTAAATTTTCTTTTCATTTAAAACTTCAAGTGGATTGCTGTAACTCTATCTTGATGGCCACTAAATTTTTTTCCTTTTTTATTTTAATTTTCCTGTGGGAATTCCTAAGTCTTTGAACTTCATTTGGAATTTCAACTTAATTGAGATTGAGGAACGTCGACATTCTATTGTCCTCGATTTAAAAAGTTTCTTTTTTTGTCAATTTATGTCCAAATGCTTTATCTGAAGGCAATGAATTCCTTTGGCAGTTATTTTCTTAAACTGTTTTCGACATTTCATTCGAGCATTCTTTTTAGAAGAGAATATCTTCAGATAATTTAATTACAGTAGGAGCGAAAAATAAGTAAGAAATTTTAAGTGTTTGTATTTTGAGTTAGTGTATTTTTTTTTAATCGTTCAATGGTATTTCTAAAATACGCGATAATTAAAGATGGGTTTAATATATAATTCAATGGAAATTGGTGAAGAAGATACAATTTTGAATTTTAATAAACTTTTTAGGGATATTGACATTCTAAAATTTATTAAACTGAATAGAATGAGATGGATCGGTCATCTCATGAGATTGGAAGGTGATAAAGGCTGCTTTGAGGGTTTTCTATGTAACCCTTTTGGACAGCGACCCAGGGGAAGACCGAAAAAGAGACTGTTTAGACTCTGATTTTAATGTTATCAAGATCAAAAACTGGAGCTCCACGGCCAAGAGGAGAACAGCCTGGCTGGATCTTTTAAAGAAGGCCCACAACGGACTGTCGTGCCAGTTATGATGATCATAATATATAATTTTAAACCATTATCAATTCAAATACTATTCCTTAATATTTCGTGGTGCTAAATGTAAATAGTATGGTATATAGACCATTTGGGTTGGTCACCCCCTGATCTAGAAGAATCTACTTTTTTACCCCATTTACTTTATGTATTCATTTCATGGATGTATTATGAATTTTCTTTTTCCAATTTATTGATATGTTGTTTCTTATATTTTTATTCATTTCAGTATTTTCATTCAACCTATATTTTTGGGAAAAGTATTTTTTATTTCTCGAATGAAATGGAAATTTTTTTTCAATACACTTTCAATATTTGTTTCATGTTTAAAAATGCTTATTAAAATTACCAATAAAAAGAAGGTCCTATTCTGGTTTTGTGATTCATTGTATTAAAAACCTTGGAAAATTTTGTCATTTTCAAAATGTTCTTAATTTTATACTTCTACAAAATTGATATGGAGGCATAGACTGATAACTATAAAATAGCTTTCTTCAAGTATATTATTTCATTCTTCTTTAATTTTTTTAGTTATAGTGTCTCTTAAACAAGTCGATTGATTCTAGATTTTTAACCGCTAATCTCTTGTATGGAAAAAGAAATCGATCCAATTATGCAGGTTTTTAACTGGCCCGAGATTTAAGATTTCTAAAAAAGATGAATTTTTGAAAGTGAGAAAATCTCTTCGACTTTAAAATAGCGATTTAAAATCTTTCTCCCTGTCGTAAAAAACTGGTGAGGGATACATTCTCCTTCCGGGACCTCCCACTTAAAAATGATTTATTGCGCGTCGCAGGAGAAGAAGAAAAATTATTTCTGTTCGCTTAGAAAGGGTTTAGCTTTTGCTGCGCCTAATACGTAATTGGAGTTTGAGTTCAGACTTTGGGAAGACATTGGGGGAGGGGATGGCACGTACACCCCTTTCCCGTGATGTCTTCTTTGTTTTAAGAAAAATATCCTGTTTATTTTCTTTTCTTGTAGTTTAGCATCCTCTTTTTAAGAGGAAAAAAACTGTGAAGGATATATGTATGTATTTCGAAGAAAATGTTATTTCTTGGGTGAAAAAAATATCCATACTTTTGTTCCTGTATGTGGATAATACTTGCGAGAGAGGAGATGATATCAG
Organism: Caerostris extrusa; assembly: GCA_021605095.1. NCBI lineage: Eukaryota > Metazoa > Arthropoda > Arachnida > Araneae > Araneidae > Caerostris > Caerostris extrusa. Next base: position 7,823 of record BPLR01016615.1, on the reverse strand, counting down.
TTTTCCATTACTTTTTTCAGCACGTTTTTCCTCTGCTTGACCTACCGTACTGGAGTGTTCTGCGTCCTTTGTTTTTGCTCTGGAATGAGATTTTCCGTACGGTCATTATTTTTGTGCTTCACTTGTAAAGGGATGAGTTCTGTGTGCTTCGTGAATATTTCCTAGTATCTTCTGCAATCCATACCTGCCAACTTCTAGGGGATCTTTCATAAAAGGCACGCGCCTTACATGTAGTGTATCCTATTTGTGAGAAGGTGCTTTTTTAAAAAAACGAATTTTCGTAATTAGAAATAATAATCAAAATGTCATTGCTTTTCTTCAATTCCTACTATTAGTTAGTTCACACTCTCTATATATATCTTGTTCACATTTTCAATCGTTCATAAAATACTTTTTATTCATCCACTGAGAGTTCAAACACATTTTTTTGAACTCGTAGTAGACGACACTGATGTTAATACAGTTTTCCTTTTCAAATAGTAATTCATTCATTATAGTTTTTTTAGATTTAAGTTGCATATATCTGCCATAGATGGCGCCAGATAAACTTAAAAAATGAATGAAAATGATTAATAAAGGACTTTCTGCAGTAAAGTAAAAAAAAGTAGGGATTGGCTTAAAAATTTTTTTTTATATTACTTGTCTTTCATCATATTAGAGTTTCTTTGTACGAGTAGTATTTTTGAACTCCACGTGTACAGGATTTATTCTTTTTTGCTTAATTTTTGTAATTACGATTAATTTTGTAGTACGAGAAAAAAATTTTTTTTCGTAATTACGAATAAGTAAGCAACATGAAATTTTGGTATGAGTTATTCTTCACTTGTGCATGGATCATTTTCTTTGCTATTTGTATTCTTAATAGTTCGAGCATACAAATCAAATGGATGCTACTTTTTATAAAGTGACACATTTTCTCAAATGTTTTCGTAAACGGGAGAAGGAAATGTTAGCAATACCATATATAAATTTTAATTTGTTTTATCATAATTGAAAAAATGACTCTATATCTTCAATCGCAAGTAGGCACATAAAAGCTTGTCAGTTTTGTCATATTTTTCATTCCTTGTCCATTCATTTAACTGTCAATAGTTAGACTAGTTGCCGCAGCAATACCTTGTAAAGGTGTTTCTACTACGAGCGTCTGTTGATTGCAGTGAAGCTTGCACAGTACAATCTAGTTTTTGCTGTGTTGTTGTCAGCGTTTGCTAGAAAACAGCTATGCAGATATTGGATCACATTTTCACATGTAGTAATTATAGTAATAATAATATAAACACATCTAAATGTAATTAATTTTTTACAATTACATTTAGATGTTTTTTTTATTATTTGTAGATGTTTTATCGGTAATGAGTGTTACTTTTATCTCTTTTTATGATTTTAATTGTTCACAAAATTAAATTTTTTAGCTTTCAATTTTTTTTTTGACCATCTTTTTTGTAAATTTTTACATGAAAGTTGTGCGAAGTTTATAACTTTCAATAATCCTTTCTGCAAAATAATAATAATAATAATAATAATAAATAAAATAAAATTGAACTGTAACTGCATTCTAAATTTAATTACACATTTTTAAAATGAAAATGAATAATACCCACTTCCGATTTAATTCATTAATCAAAAGCTACGAACGTCTATTTATTATCAAAGACGTCTATTTATAGTATGGAAATTGATTTTTATAATTCAATCCACTAGTAATTTTATGAATTCGACATCCATTTTGTTTTTTAAACCCAAATTCTGTTGTAACATCATTCAAATATGAAAATTTGCATTCCTTTGAAAGCAAAAGCTCACTTTGCAGTCTTAATAAATATTTATTAATTTTAATGCTTCTAACGAAATATGTAGATTATCATCTTTTTTTTTTTTATAATGAAATTTTTTGAAAATAGCACCATAAAATTACTAGTGGATTGAATTATAAAAATCAATTTCCATACTATAAATAGATGTCTTCAGCTTTTGATTCATTTCATATAAATTTTGTTAAACACCCCTGTCTTCAAACGTTTATATCACAGGCTAAGAATCCGTTGGGTCATCGCATGTTTCAAGGTACTCTAGATACCAGGAGCCCGATGCTTGCTAGACTTCTGTCCGGACGGCCGGATCTCGCTCCCACTGGCTCGGCACCAATGCTTCTCACCACAATCAAGTGCATTCTTCCCTTGAAGGGTGCTCCATTCATTTCTTGGCCGAAAATATACAGTTGTCTGGCGCCCATTCCTCTGCTAGCTTTTTTTTTTTTCCTTCCCCGACACCCAACACATGTAAACGTCTGTCTCTGTTGGATGTAGTGCCCGCTTTTTTATATATATATGATACAACGCTTATTAAGTACTCTTTTTTATTTTTAGCTTATTGAGAGATTCTGCGCGAAACTTTCAAGATTTAAAAGTGCTGAGATTTTTACTTAAAAACGCATATTTTTACGTATATATATATATAGGAATAATGTGTACTTGAATATATTGATTGCCTATTTCAAACGCGTGCTTCAATATTTTTAATTATATATATATTATAGATTTTTTTATTTTGCAAATAAGGATTAAAGGATACTATTCGCTTTTATAAAGGTTATTTTTTAGGTCTGATTGTCATTAAATATGTTTTTTACTAATAAAAGCGGCTATGTCCTATATATAAAATTAATTTAATATTTAAGTGCTGTAGTGGCTACTTAGTTTTATAGGCAGAACAAAACATAGAATGATCAATAATTAAATAGAATGCAAATTTTACCATTTAACGCATCAGTATATGCATAATGAATGGCAATTTAATGTATGGTTCATTTGCCAAAAAAAAATAATTAAAAAAAAAAATTTTTTAAGTCAATTCCTACCGTTTTTTTCACTCTATTGCAGAAAGTCCTTTACAAATAAAGTTGAAATTTTCCTCTTACATCTGGCGCCATCTATTGGTAGATACATGCAACTTAAATCTAAAATAAAATCAAATTTAATGAAAAGAATGGATATTTGAAAAACTGCATTAACACCCAGTGTTATCCACTACAAGTTCAAAAAATGTATTTGAAGTTGAGTGGATGAATAAAAAGTATTTCATGAACGATTGAAAATTGGAGAAGATATATATATAGGGAGAGTGTGAGCTAATGGAAGGAATTGAAAAATAGCTATTTTGGCAATTCGTGTCTATTTCTTTGAGCCTCCGGGGGAGGCACTAAATAAAAGCAAGTGGGAATAACAAAATGCGTTTTATTGCCGGCACAGTCCACGTGACTCTTCCGCATCATCACAAGTGATCATTCGAGACGTGTGTCGCCGGTCCACGAGTTTCCCAGTTCTCACTTCGTCATAGTGTACTTGAAATAGGTCTCCGCGGTGCCTTAAAAGCTTCTTAGCTTTCCTCGAAAGACGTCAGGCGGCGGCTGGTTTGGATGTTGAATTAAAAGCACATCCCACTGAAATTGTGCAAGAAACTGTTAATTTTGCGGTTGGTTGTCATGGATCAAAATAATTACAGCCACACACGCAGCACCGATGAATGTCTGCCTGTCGGAAACGAACGGAAATTGCTCTTGGCAGCAGAATCCATCCGGGCGGCCAGAATCCATGTTGACAGCTCAGCTCCAACAGAGGATGATTTGGACCGAAGATCCGAGTTTTTGTCCGCTCAGCTGGCCACTTAGCGGCACTATTGAGGCTTACTCTCGGTACCACAGTATCGGGTTTGAACCCGGCGGTGCCATGGATGTTTGTAGTAATTCGAATCCACTTTAAGCCGTAGGTCCCGGTCCTTATAGGATCCGTAGAGCGTCACAGAACCAAATCGGACTTCTTCTCACTCATATCATTCCCAAACTATAAAGGGACAACTCAGCTCTAGGCACAGTGATGTGACGTGGTGTGGTGTGGTGTAGTAGTAACAGCACTATTGTTTTTCATATACTTATATATCATATAAAGTTTCGACATGAGAGAGAAATTGGAAAATTTGATTCAAATACTGCACAAAATGTTAATATAACGTGGTAAACAAATCAAAATCTTCTGTTGCGATGTTATCGATTGAATTCAATGATTTTATGTCAAATCAGTTTAAAATCAATTAATCATTGGAAGATCTTCTCGCAAGTGGGCGTTGGGTAACACATTTCATATTAAAAAAATATCGGATGAAAAAAAAAATTTGTTGGGGATTCAGTGGGGAAAAATAAAATGCCTTTGAAATGTATTTATTTACATTCATACTTTACAATACTTTTTTATTCATCCACTCAAGTTCAAATACATTTTTTTTTTAACTTGTAGTGGATGACACTTGATGTTAATACAGTTTTTTTTCAAATATTGATTCAGTAATTAAATTTAATTAATTATAATTTTTTTTAGATTTAAGTTGAATATATTTACCCATAGATGGCGCCAGATAAACTTAAAAAAAAAATGAATGAAAATTATTTATAAAGGACTTTCTGCAATAGAGTGAAAAAGTAGGAATTGACTTAAATTTTTTTTTTTTTTTTTATTACTTGTTTTTTTTTTTTTTTTTTTTTTTTTTATGTTACTTGTTTTTTATTATTGTTATTTTAATTTTTAAAAAAATCTTGATGAGTGGAACATTTTGAATAAGCTGTTTGTGTCCATCTGCAGTTTTTGGGTATCCAAAAAATTGCTAGATCGAGCCAGCGACAGAGAAAGGGTTCTTGTGTTGGGGAGAGAAAGAACAGCGAGAGAGGATGCCGGGATCGGAGATGACGGGAAACACCTTGGCGGGAGAGGGGACCTACTTTGGCGCGTAATCGCTCAAGTTGAATCATTCTACGCCAAGACTTTCTTGCACAACTCGATGACGAATGAGTCTACGAATTGATTGTGTTTTTACCACCTAATTTATAGTGCAAGTTAGCAGTTCGGTTAAAAGGAATTAGCAACACTTAATGATAATGAATTTATTTCATTTTAATTATCCATAACTCATTAAAAAATGACTGAATTTGAGACGGTTTTGAAAATGAATTCTGCCGCAAAGGAAACAAAACAGTTGCTTTGATAATTATTTAGTTAAATTAAATTATTGTTATTTGTAATTGTTTTCCGTTAAATATTCAAGAAAATAGATTTTTAATCTCTTACAAAATCGTTTAATTTTTATATATTACAGATGGAGCATAAGTTAATTTTCAGTTTGGTGATAAAAAATAATAATATTTATTATAAAGTAATATGATAATGATGAATCAGCTAGATTATCTTTGAAATTTTTAAATGATCAAATCAATTATCGAAATTTTTAAATGATTGTTATATAAAGTATTATGGGGTGTTATAATATAAGTTGCTTTAAAAGGTGGGGGTAGGGGGAATTAACAATAGTATTGTGGTATTTGTTTTCTTTTAATTTGTCTAAAAACTTTTTGTATCAATTTGAAAAATGTTTTTTTCCCTCTATTTCTATGGGTAAAAAAAAACACATATAAAACGAAAATTTGAGATTTTTTGTCAAGTATTTTGTTACATTTTTACTATCGATCCCTAAGAGCTTTGTTTTTAAATAAAAAAAATTTACATTTTTTGCAATTTTTTAAAAAATTATTTCAACTTCACATGAGAAAAACAATATTTTTTTTTTCCATCAACGTAATTTCACTTTACATAAATGTAATTTAAATTATGTTGATGTTTATTAGAGTATAAAATGAATGTTGGTATAGAATGTGACTTTCCATTTATTTCTATTAGGTTAAAAGCTAACAATGGGTTATCTAACAAAAAATTTCCGGCACTCTTTCCTCTCTCGATAGCGAGAATATCAGATAAAGTTCAATTGTTTTCATTTTCATCAAATCAAATTAAACTTCTAGGATGCGTTTTTGAAAATCCTCTGCCTGAGTTTAAATGGATTCAATTATTGGGATATAACCATGCTCGCAAAAGTCTATTGAATGTATCAAACTATAGCTACTAGATGTTGGAGATTTGAATAAATGACTTCCATTCATGAACGATCATTTTTTATAAAGAACACTGATGCTCATAAACCGTCTGAAACCCATTTTAATTGTAGAAATGTATGCTTCTTTACGAGAATTTTTGGATTCAAATTACAGGTTTAAAACACATTTTTCCTTCTACCCGTTTCGTGCCTTCAGCACTACCTGTAAAACCGAATCCCCACTAATGCCCGGAAGCTTTGGCAGCTCCCCAAACTTGTCAATTTGAAAAACCGATGATGGAGGTCCTCTCTGGGCCGATCAATAAACAGAGAGCGCGAAATCCTGGCTGCCCGCTGATTGTTGCTCGGTGATTTCAAACACCCATTAAAAGGCGCTGTTGGTAAACACCTCCCTTCTCCATCGATTGGGCGGATTTTTGTTTTTTTGTTCATTGCACGTCATAAAGAGGATGATAATGATTAAAGTGCGACTTGGAGGGATGGTTTGTTTTTAGCATATTCTGCATAGTTAGGTTTGTATTACGGATTCTCCACAAATAAGTTCGACTTAAGCGAAATATACAGATAACAGAAAACCAGAAATAGTATTAAACTATTTTGATATCAGTAAACAAAGTATTATATTAAAATATACAGAAAACAAAAAAACTGTATTAAATCAAAATGTACAGAGATCAGAAAAACAGAAATTGTATTGAATCAAAATGTACAAAAAACAGAAATGGTATGGAATCAAAATGTACAAAAAACAGAAATGGTATGGAATCAAAATGTACAAAAACAGAAATGGTATGGAATCAAAATGTACAAAAACAGAAATGGTATGGAATCAAAATGTACAAAAAAAAATGAAATCAAAATGTATGGAATCAAAATGTACAAAAAACAGAAATGGTATGGAATCAAAATGTACAAAAAACAGAAATGGTATGGAATCAAAATGTACAAAAACAGAAATGGTATGGAATCAAATGTACAAAAACAGAAATGGTATGGAATCAAAATGTACAAAAACAGAAATGGTATGGAATCAAAATGTACAAACAGAAATGCTATTGAATCAAAATGTACAGAAAACCGTGATTTTCGTAAAACTTCGCGAAAAACTTTCCTGATTTCGTGATCAATAGCGGCAGATTTCACGAAAAGCAGAAAACTTTAAGCAATTTTTTTTTTATAAATAACATTTGATCTTTACCAATAATATGCACCATTACCATTAATTACCATAAATATATTTTTCCTCGTTATCAAAAAAGGGTGTTGATCTTTTAAGTATTTACTTAAAGGAGGATAAGGTTTACTATGGCTGTGCACGAGTGCTTTATTAGATTTTTGTTACCCTTTTATGCTATTACAAAACTTATATTTCTATTTCAAAACCTGTGCAGAATTATGTAGTTAAAATTTAATTTTTTTCCTACGTGAAATCCGATTTGCAATCAATAACTTCTGTACATGTACTGAAATTTTAAATGATCTCTTATTTAACTGTATTTTTAAGAAATCTTCCTGATTTTTTTTTCATTGCTATATTATTTGATATTATAAACTGCAATTGTAGTTGATTAGGAATCTCCACTGAAGTGAATTTTATGGCATGCTGAGTTGGAAGGTGTATGTTTGACACTTTGACAAAAACCCAAAACCTACGGAAAATTATTTTTTGAGATACTACTAAAAATTCTCATTTGAGGGGGTTGGCATGTCTGAATAAATTTAAAAATTTGAATAAAACTATGCAATTCGATGCCAGGAAATGAATGTCATTATAGAGGCATCGCAAAGGTCTTTTTTCAATTTCAACTATTTGTTTACACACTCTTCCTTATATATATCGTGTTCAAATTTTCAATCGTTCATAAAATACTTGTTGTTCATCCCCTAAA
>BPLR01016614.1:52500-86848 GCA_021605095.1 Caerostris extrusa | reverse complement strand
GTATTGTACATGAATATTATAAAATTAAACTTTCATAATGTAAGTTTAAATAAAATGCTAAGAAGCTAGAAAAATGCATACAAATAAAAATTTTGAATCTTCAATAAAAAATATTATTAATTGTAAAATCATGATATTTACATTAATCATTTAAATCGTCAAATTATTTATTATTTTAAAATCTAAATATAAATATATATGATAGATATGCATTATTACATATGATTTTATAAAATTTGAAAACATATAATTAAATAACTTATAATTATAATTTATTGAATAAAAATTAATCATTTTTGTGTTTTAAATATTTATAAATCTTATTTCGTATTCTTAAGGATTACATGAAAATTTTTAATTAAATTACTAGTTTTTTTTTATTTATTAACCTATGTTTGAAATATAATTTTTTACTTTATATGAACTTTTTTGTGAATTTATTTTTTAATTTTTGTAATAGCATTTCATTTCTTGATTTAAATATTATCATCATTCTAGTTATTGAGTTGCAATTGTTGATACTTACTATAATAGTTTGGTAAAAAAATAATTTTTTCAACATAACACTTCATTTGTGAAACGTACCAACAAGTTTTATTTAAAAATATATAATATTCGTCAACATCACATAAATGGCAAATGAATCTTAAATTAAAATGCGAATTGAAAAGAAACTAAAGAAAAATAATAATTAACTCAAACGTGTCATGTTATGAATGTTGAATTCGTGTAATTCAACAATTTAAAGTGAAAAGAAACATTTATTCATCTCACATTTATATAACGAAAATCTTTGACATACATTCGACCTACATTCTGTGGTCCATAATGTAAACAGAAACGGATATTATTTGTGTATTAAAAAGCGGAAGATAGTTAAAAAAAATTAATGAAATGCATTAAAATCGTAATAAAAAATTTGAACCACTAACTTAAAAATCAGCCCTAAGTATTTTTAATGAAGAACAAAATATTTAGTAAAAGATTTCTTTAGTATGATGGAATTTATCAAATTAATATAGAATAATAATGTATATACTAATAAAAAAGCATACTTATTAATTTGAATAATGTGGGATAAAACAAAATACATTTTAAACTTATTTCATGTAAAAGATAATTCTATTTAAACATATACATTAACTTCCCAAATACATTTGAAATAATAATTATTTTATTTTATACAAGAACAGATTAATAACGGAACATTTATAAAAATAAAATGCTTACGAAATATGTGTGCAAATCATTTTATTTCCGTTTAAAAATATAAAATAATGACTCTAAACAATTACCTTGAATCAGGCTGATTATATTTATTTATGCGTTTTAAAAGCTAAAACGATTTTGATTATAAATATATATCGTATCGATAAGAACCTTTTAAATGTTTTTTTGAAAACGATAAATTTGCTATTTTAATTTTTTCTTTCAAATTATTAAATTTAATAAAAGCTATTTGTAATAATATAAATTTGATCAGATTATTACAAATAGCTATAATTTATTTTTTAAGTTATATATTTTTATTTCTTAGCGTAAGCTTAATTCTGATTTTTTGAAAAAAAATGTTTTATCATTGTAATAAAAATGTTATATCTCGATATGCACAAGCATCTTTACTATCACTATTCTTTTGAACTTTTTCAATCTTTTCTTTTTCTTTAATTTTTATTCTAAATAATGCTAATCATTTTAATTACAATTCAATGATAATTTTCTTTTCTCCTGGCTAACAGGAAAAAACATTCTAATGAAAATAACTTTTGTTTAAAACGCCTTTTCAAAATCTAGGTTGCCAAAACGAGATAATAAATAATAAAACTTCAGTTAAGTTTGACAACTAAACTCTTTCGTAAGTCATTAGCTTAATAATGTATTATCGAAATAATTGGCAGAGTTGGACTGTTTCATGTAACTTATGACAGGGATTATAAAGTAACATATTATTTATTGAATTTATATTTTTATTTTTTATTTTACAGATTTTGTCGTTAAGTAGCAAATTTATATTTGTATAATTAAACTTGTGATAAAAGTAGGTTTCAAAAGAATATCTAGATCTTGTTAACGAGCTATGCTATTATAAGTTTACTAAAAGAGATCAATTAAAGATTTTTAATATAGATTTTGAAAATTATTACCATTGTTTCATTTAAATAGAGGTATAGAAGGAAATATAAAAATTCTATGAAGGAAATATAAAAATAAATCTATAGGCAATCTATAAAAATCTATCTAACAATTTTTATCTAAATATAAAAATATATCTAAACAAATCTATAAAAATCTATCTATTGAAGAAAAATAAAAAAAAAAAATCTATAAAAATCGATCTATAGATGAAAAATAAAAAGTCTATCTACGGAAGAAAAAAATATAATTCCTTAATAGAATTAGTTCTAGAATTGTAAATTTACTAAAATAGATCAATTAAAGATTTTAAATATAGATTTTGCAAATAATTACTATTGCTTCATTCTAAATAGAAGTATGGAAGGAAATATTAAAAAAATCTTTGAAGGAAATATAAAAATAAATTTATAAACAATCTATAAAAAAAAAAATCTATTTATCTAAATATAAAAAACTGTTTTAACAATCTATAAAAAAATCTATCTATAGAAGAAAAATAAAAAAAAATCTATAAAAATCAATTTATAGATAAAAAAAAAAAACATCTATTTACAGAAAGAAAAATAATATATATAAAAATCTAATAAAAAAAAATCTATCTATCTAAGAAAAATAAAAAAATATCTATAAAAAAATCTATCTACATAAAAATTATTAATCTGTAAGAAAAACTTAACGATTTTAATTAATCTAAATTAAAATTAATTACACAAGCATTTTTGTTTAATAAGCGATAAAAGTTTCTTTCCATATTGGAAGTTCTAAATCGAACGCATTCAAGTAAAACTTCAAACGATAACGGCAGATAAAAAAAAAAACAATCTGAAAATAAATTCATTAAGAAAACAAAAAAACTCACATTTCTCTGCGTTTTAAGATTTGTTTTTAAGCATCATTTATTTGTTTTTAAGACACGTTATTATTCTAATTGGATTTATTCCGTTACGCTATTTGCTTGAAGAATTCGAAATGGCTGAGACATGGCTTGCAAGCCAAGCGACTATAAACGGAATTCTAATCGCTTGGTTTCTTTCATGAGAATTCTCGTATAAAAGACAGGCTTTAATCGGTTTTCGATTAAGTTTCTGTTAATTTTGAATTCAATACTTCAATTAGTGGTTAATAACCCAAAAAAATGTTCTTTTATAAAAATGCAGATTGATAATAAAAAAAATATAAATACAATAAAACAAACAAAACCAAAATGGTTTATTTTAGAGTAGTAGTAATAAATTTTTTTATTTATTAACATTTTAATAAAATTAATGAATGCAAACTTTTATTAAATTTAATGATTTAATAAAAATTCAAATTCATTAATTTTTAAATTTTTTTTATTTTTTAAATATTTTTATTTTTAATTTTAGTTTTATATTTTTAAACGTTTAATAAAAAGTTTATGTGCATTAATTTATTAAAATCTGTAATTTTTAACAATAAATTTTAAAAAATAATATTTGAAAAAGTTATTTGCTTTAAACGTAATAGAAAAATATCTTAATCTTATTTTATTTATTTATTTGTTTGAAACTTAAATACACTCATGTCCATAAATTAAGGATAATTTAGAATCACACAGAAATTGAACTCTAAAATAAAAATTTCACCTGTAGAATTATCACACACATCTTGAAGAAGAATATGCAAATTACAGGAAACCACCAGATGGCGCGGATAGTACGTCACAATGACGAGAGTGTAAGAGAGAGGGGTATATAAGGAATGGTGGCAAAAGAAGTAAAATTGTTCACAAGTGCTTTAAAAGCCTTTCAGTGCAATAACCGCATAGTTATGGCACAAAGGAAGCATTTGGATGATTTTTACGTGGTAGAATTATCGGACGACTGGAATGTGGACGTACTCAGCTGGAAGTATCCGAGGAACTTGGAATCGCCCAGAGTGTCATCTCCAGGCTTTGGCAACGATTCCAAGATGATGGTAATGTGAGTAGATGTTACAGCACAGGTCGCCCCCGAGTTACAACGCCGAATGAGGACCAGTATTTATGGCAGTTACTGCCAAAAGAAACAGACGGAGCAACAGCATCAGACCTGTCTCTTCAGCTCCCCGGTACGACAGTTTCAAGGCAGACCGTGTACAGACGCTTAGGGCACATTGGTCTATATGCTCGTAGGCCTGTCAGATGTGTTTCACTTACCGCAACTCACTGTCGCCTGCGATTAACCTGGAGTAGAGAGCATGCATTGTGGACACCGCAACAGTTGTCTTGTGTGATGTTTCCCGACGAGTCCAGGTTTAGTTTGCAGTCTGATTCTCGCCGGACTTTCATATGGAGAGCACCAGGTACCCGTTAGCACCCAGAGAACCCATTGAACGACACATCGTTACGGTGGTCCAGGATGGTTCGTTTGGGGAGGAATATTCTTGGTTCCAGAACTGACCTGCATGTTTAGAGTGTAACGATGACAGGCCACATCTATCGGGATGTCATTCTGGAACAACATGTACGTTTGTTTCGGGGCGCCATGGGTGCTGAATTTCTGTTTATGGATGACAACGCCCGTCCTCACCGTGCAAACATTGTAGACGAATGCCTTCAATTGGAGGATATCACCCGTATGGATTGGCCAGCATACTCGCCGGACTTGAATCCAATAAGAGCATGTGTGGGATATGCTTGGCCGACGAATTGCAGCCCGTCAACCCTCTCCCACCTGTCAACCGGAACTTCGGAGGGCATTGCTTGATGAGTGGTGTAATATTCCCCAAGATCAGATTGATAATTTGATACTCAGCATGCCTAGGCGTTGTAAGGCTTGTATTGCATCGACCGGGAGACATACTCCATATTAACCATCATACTAACCCTGTTATACTGTGTTTTGTAAATAGGTTCTTTTTTTGAAATTTGCTCCAGGGAGTAAAAATCACAATTTTTATTAATTATGTCAAACATATAGCATCTTTTTTGCTTTGTACCTTTTGTTTAATAAATAGACTTTACAAATAAGTCAAATTTGTTTTGCTTCTATCTCTTTCTTTGCCTGAACTTCATTATCCTTAATTTATGGACATGAGTGTATAAGAGAGTATTTTGAAAATATTAATAATAATTAAAATTTATTGCTGCATACATTAATAGTAATATTAACAAAAATAAAAGTTGTACATGAATTAAATTTATGATAAAATACTGATGTTAATTATAAATATTAATAAGTTATTTAAAATAATTTAGATATCTTATTTCTAACTATTAAAAAACTGATAATCGAGAAATCGATTTTATTTGTCAAAATTTATTAAATATAAAATATTATATAGATTTTAAACAATATTTAGATAGTTGCTAAATAAAAAAAAAAATTTACATCGTAATTCTTTTCGATTAAAATTACAGTTATTTATTTTCGTTGAATTTATTAACTTTTTATAATAGTCTTACACAATTTTTACTACTAATAAGAAATAACAAAAATATACTTAGTATTCATTTTTAAATTCCTTCTATTAGCTCACACTCTCCTATATATATCTTGTTCAAATTTTCAATCGTTACTAAAATACTTTTTATTCATCCAATCAAGTTCAAATACGTTTTTTTTAACTTGTCGTGGATGACACTGGATGTTAATACAGTTTTTCAAAATTTAATTTAAATAATTAACTTTAGTTCTTTTTAAATTTAAGTTGCATATATCTACCAATAGATGGTGCCAGATAAACTTAAAAAAAATGAATGAAATTATTTATAAAGGACTTTCTGCAATACAGTGAAAAAAAATAGAATTGACTTAAAAATTTTTTTTTTTTTTTTTATATTATTTGTTTCTCTTAAACACATTCTGCAATTGACAGGAGTCTTATAAAAAATACGAAATAATTTAAACGAAAAAAATTACTTTGATATGAATTCTAATGGTGAGAACATTGTTACAATTCTTAACAGAATTAAGTTAAATAATAAAAAAAGTATTTAACAAATGATAAATAGTTCCTATTAAATATAATAAAATTACAAATTTTCCATCTATTCATGCTGAACGAATTTAAGAGTGTAGTAAGGGAAACATCTAAAAATTTTTAAAACCTTTTATTCGATTCGTCCCATTCTTAAAAGTTAACTTGTGAATCATCAAATAACTAACGGTACCAGAGGACAATGACATCTCAACTCTTTTCACTCAGTGAAATTATAATTGTTTTTAAGGTAACAATTTTTTTAGCTATGAACTAACTAACTTAACTATTTGTTAAGTAAATTAACAATTTGTTTTGTATAATGTGATAAATACAGTAAGTATAATTCCCAAATTTCATGTGAAGTAACTTTCATTACAGGCAATGCTTTTTTTTTTTTTTTTTTTTTTTTTTTGCGATCATAATAATCTACTAATTATAGTAAAAATGGTAAATACTTTTGTTTAAAAACGTTCACACGATAAAAAAAAGAATATATATATAAGGCAAGGTCATTGACTTATTAATCGATGTTCAATACAACTTCAAAATCTGCAATGGAAATTTCTAAAAATTATAAACAAATTATCATGAAAATGATAATTAAAATTATTTTTAATAACATTTCAAATTAACAAACATAACATTTAAACAAAAAACATAACAATTAACAATAGCATGCCAAAAGAAGCAATTATAATTATGTGATAATAACAATATTTTACTCTGAGACCTGGATTAAATTTGAAAACAGTTATATTATTATTTGTTGCTAGAATTAATATTTTGTATAATGGGATAAATACAGTATGCTTCACAAATTTCATGTGAAGTAACTTTTGTTACAGGCAACGCTATTTTTATATGATCATAATAATTTACTGATTATAGTAAAAATGGTAAATACTTTTGTTTAAAAACTTTCACACGATAAAAAAATATAAATATATATACATATATAAGGCAGAGGTCATTGACTTATTAATCCTTGATGTTCAATACAGCTTTAAAATCTGCAATGGAAATTTCTACAGTTTGTAAACAAATTATCATGAAAATGATAATTAAAATTAATTTTAATAACATTTAGAATTAATAAACATAACATTTAAAATTAATTTTATTATGTCTTACAATGTTTAACAATATCATGCTAAAGAAGCAATAATAATTATGTGATAATAACAATATATTTATCTTGAGACCTGGATTAAATTTGAAAGCAATTATATTATTATTTGTTACTAGAATTAGTATTTTGCATAATGTGATGAATACAATATGTTTCACAAATTTCATGTGAAGTAACTTTTTTTACAGGTAATTATTTTTAATGCGATCATAATAATCTACTAACTACAGTAAAAATTATAAACACATTTGTTCAAAAAAATGTTCATACGATAAAAAAACATATATATAAAGAAAATATAAATATATATATATATATATATATATATATATATATATATATATATATAAGGCAGAGGTCATTGATTTATTAATCCACGATGTTCAATACAACTTTAAAATCTTCAATGGAAATTTCTAAAATGTATAAACAAATTATCAGGAAAATGATAATTAAAATTAATAAACATAATATTTAAAAATTAATAAACATAACATTTAAAATTAATAAACATAACATTTAAAATTAATTTTTATTATATCGTATAATATTTAACAATAACATGCCAAAGAAGCAATTATAATTATGTTATAATAACAATATTTTTATCTTGAGACCTGGATTAAATTTGAAAACAGTTATATTATTATTTGTTATTATAATTAGTATAAAAGCGTGATAAATACAGTATGTTTCACAATATGTGAGGTAACTTTTTTGTTACAGGCAACGTTATTTTTTTAATATTTATTTATTATTATTTTTTTTTTGATCATTATAATCTGTTAACAATAGAAAAAATGGTAAACACTTTTTGTTTAAAAACGTTCATACGATAAAAAAAAACATATATGTAAAGAAAATATATATAGATGTAAGGCAGAGGTCATTGACTTGTTAATCCTCAATGTTCAACATAACTTTAAAAATTGCAATGGAAACTTCCAAAATGTATAAGCAAATTATCAGGAAAAGATAATTAAAATTAATTTTAATAACATTTAAAATTAATATACATAACATTTAAAAATTAATATACATAACATTTAAAATTATATATACATAACATTTAAAATTTATATGCATAACATTTAAAATTTATATACATTTAAAATTTATATACATAACATTTAAAATTAATATACATAACATTTAAAATTAATTTTTTATTATGTCTCATAATATTTAACAGTATCATGAATAAAAGCAATTATAATTATGTGATAATAACAATATTTTTATCTTGAGACTAGATTAAATTTGAAAACAGTCATGTCATTATTTGTTATCAGAATTAATATTTCATAATTAAAATAATGTAAAAAAAATTGTGAAAGGCCATTGACATTGGATTTTTATTAATTTAATTTAGGCGATAAAAATTGACTGTTTAAAAAATAATCATGGTTATTAGAATTAAATTCCCAAGGTGGTTTATTCGAATGTTAACATTTAACAATAATAGCCTCTTTTTTAAATTAAATATCTACTTTGATCATACAATATCCACAACATAACAATTCAGTAACTACTTTAAAGTCGATTAAGACAATTAAGAAAGAAAAAAAAAAATACTGAAAAATCTAAGAAAAAAAGTATAATTGCAAAAATCATTACAATCATTTAGTCTGTAAAAATATTTCAAAATATCTTTTATTACTGTTTCCTATCTCACAATCAAAACACCGAACCGATTAAGAAATAGCGATACATCCATGAAGGGAAGGTCAATGAACTCTCAAGACACTTCTCAGTAACTCAATGAAGAAAAAGCATTATCACTTGCAAATAATAATAAAAATAATTTGTCAGAAATCTATCTAAAAATGCAAAAATAAAAAAAGTCGATAAAGGTATTTTAAACACCATTCCATCACTATTTTCCATTTTATAGTAAATGAGTGATTTCTTTTACGGATATGATGATGAAATATCTGCCTCACTAGTTAACAAGCCGAGCTAGCGGAAGAGATACAACGGGTTACGGTTTTCAAGGTCATTGACACCGAGCCTTCGTACTACTGAAGCTATTCTGCGTGCTTCCGTGATTCACCGGCAAAAAGCGCAGTTGTTGAAAAGCAGTGAAAGACGGGATTGATTTTCGGGCCTTGTCAAATGTAGTTTGAGGTTGTTAACTTTGGGGAGAGTGCAGGCTTTACGAAACTGAACTTGTGTGTTTCAAATGAATTGCTATGCTTTTTTTTTTTTTTTGTAGTTATTTATTTATTTGTTTGTTTGTTTATTTATTATTATTATTATTATTTTGCTCTTTTGTGTAAACATCAACAAGAAAATAAAAAAAAAAAGTGATTATTAAGAATAGATATATATTAAAATGACGATTGATAATCATATAAAAAAAAAAAATGAAATATTGCAAAAAAAACATTATTGATGACAAACCAACGAAACATTTAATGTTTCACTTTTTTTTTATTAATTCTTAAAAAATTCACTTTTTTTCATCTTCACTTTTTATTAATTCCTAATTCCTTAATTATAAATTCTAAAATGTTTATTTTTTTTTTTATTACATTCTTTGAAATTTTCTAGACAATTTTAAGAAGAGTTAAGATTTATTATTTTTCTATATATTATTATAGTTATGACTATCATTATATTAATTATTAATTACTCTTATTACTATTATTATAGTTCGATATTTAGAAATATCGAACTTTACCATATTAAATGGCCTAGATTTTGTACCTCTTATTATGCATATATTGTTAAGTATTATACATAAAATTTAAAAATGGTGGTAATGATTTAAACAATAAGATATTACATAAACAAACGCTTTTGTGTTAGAAAATAATTGTGTATATAATATTTTTATTTTATTTTAAATATGAATAAATAGTTTAATTTAAATATTAGAAATTCTAATTTATCTGCAGTTTTTTTTTTTTTTTTACTTCTTTTAGTTTAAGAAACATAAATAATTTAGTTTAGTTAGTTATTTCAAGAGTAAGTTAATTTCAAACGAAGATATCTTATAACTATTGTAAACAAATTATATTCAAACAATTTTCAATGATATTTTTCATATTTCCTTAATCAAACTATTAACTGAATGACAATTATTAAAAAATATAAAATTTAAAATACATTTTTACAGAAGGTCTGCATGTTTGAAATCAATTCAAATTTAATTAGTAGAAAATTTATTTATTACGTAAACGAAAAACCTGAAATTTTTTTATTCTTCAATTGATAACAATTGGAAGCAACATCCAAAAATTTAAATTCTAAGAACAAGTTTTATTGTAAATTGATTAAGTATAAATGAGAGAGAAAAAGTATTTAAAATAATCATTAGAAATAGTTTAAGGTATAAAATAGAAGCAGGAAATTATAATTTATGTAGTTCTCATTATTTTACCATAGAGTGGTTCTCATTGGGACCTGATGTGTGAGTGTCTGATGCTCGGTGCCACAGTTACTGCGGTGCCTTGGATATTTGTAGTTGTTCGAAATCCATTTTAAACCGTAGGTCCTGTCTGATATGACTGTAGAGCGTTCGAACAATCCTATCCCGTAAAAAGAAAACACCTCCTGTCTCGAAATCTACCAGTAGACAGACGGCCTTAGCTCACCATAGGGCTGTTGCGCCAATGAAGAAATCTCATTATTTTACCATAATCTCAAAAATTAAGACCATAATTTTAAAATTTCGTAGTTAACTACAATTTAACTATTAACTATCTATTTCGTAATAAATACCTCTTATTTAGTTTTGCCATAAGAGTTCAAACAATAATAATAAAAAAAAATACTTACGGTTGATTTATATCGTTTTTTAGATAATAACATTTTATTTTTTATTATTTTAATATATAAATATTGCTGCATTACATCCGTAAAATAGCCATACCGATTAAAAAAATTAATATTCCTTTTAATCATAAAATAGTTGTTTGCATAATAATATTTGCCTTTTGAGAAAGCTAGAAAGAATAAAAGAAAAAAATATAGTCTTCCAAAATTTTTCAATTCAAACTTAGCTGAAGTTCACTTTTTTTCGTTCATGCAAAAAGAGTGAGAGAAAAAAAAAGAAAAAAACGAAGTAAAAACAGTAAAACAAAATGTAGGACGAAATGGTGACGCAAACAATATTTTACTTTTCAGCAAAGCTTTTCCACACTCAATATGGGATTTCTGTCACAAATAATCTACCCTCAATTTCTCAAAAAAATATCACAATTCCGTTTTATTTGTTTTAATAAAACTAGTTTCAACCATGTATTTTTCTCTCTTTTATTCTATTTTGTTACCTAACGCTTCACTTTTGCTTTTATAAAACACTTCTACATGGTACTCAACCTTCTTTGCGAGTATATGTTGTGGCAGTTTTACTACGAGAAGTAAAAAGCAATAAAATTTTTTTCTCAAGAGAAAAGAAATGGCAGATTTAGCTTATAACCAGACGACATGGGAATATTTTTTTATGGTGACACTTAGAGATTTAAAATTCTTTAAATTCATGGGAGATTTTTTTATTCTAGAAATATTTTATTCTTTTTTTCCTGTATTTTTAAAATGAAAAAAAAAAAAAAAAAAAATTAATATCTTTCTTTCAATTATTTTAAACACAAAAGAAATATACCGAAAATTACTATCATTTTTTAAAAAAGACGTTAAAAATAAAGGAGGAATATTTTTATAAATTAATTTTAATACTAGATATAAAATGCTTCTTAAATTTACAGAATTTAAAAATGTGGTTTTAAGAAAAAATATTTAAAAAAAAAAAAAAATAAGAAAGAGATTTATTACTAATAAAAAAATAATTCTATGAACAAAAAATGTGTGAATAAAATGGTATGTAATGATCTATTGAATAAAATGGTATGTAATGATCTATTAATAAAAATTCAAATTAATTTTGGAGAAAAATAGCGAAAGCAAAAGATAAATAGAAAAAAATAATAATAAAATAACGTTTAATATTATTAGAAAAAAAGCGAAATTTTTATTAAGAAAGGTAATATACAAATTAATATATTTAATGTGTGTTAAAATATATCAATTTATGACAAATAGTATTAGAAAATTTGTATATTAATTTGATTTTTTTCATATATTTAATTATTCAGCATATATAATATTAAGTTTGCTTTTATACGTTTGAAGTTTAAAAAAATTAATTTATAACACGACAGCTATTTTAGTTGCTATATTAAAACACATTTCTTTAAAATATTAAACAAAAATTCAAAAGAAATAATTGTTAATAGTTTGCAAATTACGCAGGTATAAGTATATTTATGACAAGTATTTTATAAAATGAAAAATTCTGTTGCAAGTTTCATCAAATTATAAATAATTTTGTTATAATATTTGTAATTCATTGATTAGGGAAATTTTTAATTATTTATTATGATAATATATACAAATTTATGCTAATCACAAAAGTGCTTTAAATTCTCTATATAAACTAATTATTTCCATTTCAAAATTCTTTAGAAAAAGATTTACATGTCTTACTTAAAATTGTAATATTTTCCAACTCAATTTAATTTTTTTTATAAAAACTGCAACAAGAACACCTAAATTCTTAACTTCGAAATTCCAAAATAAAATTTTAAAATTTTAAAATGGCGGATAAGTATTATCGAATAGCAACTCGTTGTCATTTCTCAAAATCAAAACAAAGCGAAAACTCACGCGATCGTCTGTTGGACAATAAGGAACGAGCATCGAAGGTCAATGAACTGAAGTGAGATGAGGAAGAAGGAAGAATAAACGTGAACTTGGCCTACTTCAGTTAATCAGAGGCTCACAAACACATGCATACCAATGTCATGGCCAAAAAAACCTTTTTTTTTCCCATTGGGATTTGTTTATTTCCTTATTTGAATATTGTTTTCACTGCCGAGCGCTGGTTTTAGCCGTGAATTGTGACCTTCGAGCAGAAAACACGTTTTTGTTTTTATTGGTTCGAAAGGTAATTTTATACAAGGTGCAGTCAGTAATTTCCCAGAACTGTAATGTGTTACATCATAAAATGCAAAATAAGAAGAAAAGAAAAAACATGTTTTTAATTACTCTTTTAATGTACTGATTTATATGTATATATATATACATATAGATATATATATTACTTCAGTACTTATTAGTTCAGTTGATTTATAATACTTCAGTACTTATTAGTTTAGTTAATTTATATTAATTCAGTACTTATTAGTTTAGTTAATTTATATATAATATTCAGTACTTATTAGTTTAGTTAATTTATAATACTTCAGTACTTATTAGTTGAGTTAATTTATATTGCTTCAATATTTATTAGTTCAGTTAATTTATATTACTTTAATACTTATTAATTCTGTTAATTTATATTAATTTAATACTTATTATTAGTTCAGTTAAGTTATATTACTTCAGTCAATTAATGATTTGTTATTTGAATCGAAATTTTAATATTAATAATACTTAGCTGAAATACTTTTATTGTTTTGTTAAAATTACTTTTAATGATTTGATTTTTCAGTAAAAACTGAAAAATCCTAAAAATAATTTTTTTTATGGTACATTATAAATACTTTTCTTTTAGAAATAATTCTTAATTAATAGTAAATCAGCTAAGTTCTTAATTTAAAATAATATTATTTAATTTAATATAATAATTATATGTGAAAAACACATTTGATGTATTTTTTTAATTTTAATTATCGCAAACATCATGCAGGAAAAAAAGAATTTTTAAAAATAGAAAATACTTTTCGGGCAACTTTTTATGTGAACTTATTTCTGCAAAATGGGTTACTTTTTTCTGAATAATTTTTTAACCGCAGCATCTTTTACTAATTACAACATTAACAAATAAAAAATTTCATTCAAAAACTCGTTTTTTAGCAAGAAATTGCATTTTTACTTGCTAGTAGAATTTACATTAATTAATAAAATTTTTAGAAATTTTATTAATTTTTTAAAGATTATTTTAAAAATAAATGTAACTTATAAATTACCATCCTCATAAGTAGTGGAATTTAATCCTTTTCTTTTCATAAAAGACTTTAAATATTATTATTACAACATAAAGGCGTGGTTAACCTACATAAAAGTATTGTGCAAAATTACGAAACTCTTAATTAAAATCATTTCAATAGTTTCAATTAAGTCAAAACGCATTTCGTCATAAAAACCATTTAGTCTCTTTATCTATAAAAAAATACTTTGTAAATCAACAAAAATTCTCTGACTAAAACCAATAGTAGAGATCCTCACAAAAGTATGTAAATCTCTATAAAGTTAGGTGATTTACATTTCCAGAATACTTTTCAAAAGAACTTAAGGTTAAACCCGACAAAGTAATTCAAGATAGACATTTTAATTGCTTTGGCATAAGTAATTGGCGTTGTTAAAGAGAATAATCACTCACTTGGCGATTGAATTAAAACCTCTGGATTGATTTATTCATGCTATTGGGAACAGTAGAAGAATGTGGGAGGTTGAAACGCGATTAAGTTCTGCATCTGTAAAGTTATGCCTTGTAGAATATATCGGCATTTTTTGAATCAATGAATTCAGTATGATAATTTATATTAAGTGGCATTAGAAATAGCATAAGAAATTTATTTTAGGCATGAAATTAATTCATTAAATTTGAATTTTTGTGATTTGAATATCATGAAGGTACTGAAATTTATTTCTTGCGTAAGATATGACCAGACGACGATTTTTAGTCAGTTAGATATAGATTATAGCTAGATTATAGATTATAGCCATGTTGACGGAGAACCTTGGTTGCTTAGCAACCTGTATCTCCTGCTTTGTGAATGAGAGAAGTTTCTTAAGCTTTAAGCCCATTGATTAGATAGAAAAGAAGTGGGATATATATATATTATTAATTTATTAAAGAAATAACTTAATTCTTTTTTAAATAATTAAAAATTATGCATATATATAATTTTTATATTATTATTATTATAATTTTTAAATAAGTAATAAAAGTAGATATGAACAGGAAATGGTAAAAATGCATTTATTTGACTATGCTTTATAATTTTTAGGTTTGAAAGGATTACAGATTTGTTTTCACGTGAAAACAAAGTAAAATAAATTGGAAATGATAGAGATATAGCTTAATATTTAATATTTTATTTTGATTATTCATGTCTGCTTTTCGTATTAATTTTTCTGGTATCTGAGGATATTATTACAATATACATAAAAAAATTATATCATTCATCAAATTAAAATAAAATCTTCAGTTAAAATTGCGTTTCATTATAATGTAATAAATACACTACGACCTATAGAGATTGAATTAATATTGTAATCCATATTGAAGGATAACTAAATATAACACTTAAAATTAATAAAATGAAGAAAAATAAAAAAAATACTGTACTGGAATTATTGTATTTACTTTTTTATATTATATTTTAAGGTTAGTCAACGTAAATATTTTTAGGCTCGTTGTGTTTTTATTTTTGTTTTTCTGCTTATAGAGCATAGCTACGTATAATTTCACAGAGCTAAATTTATTTGAGCATTTATTTATTCCACGTTATAATCATATCCGTGTTGTTATGAACCGCATTATAACGGAATCACATTGCATATAGAAACTTAAAAAAAGATTCTTTTGTCATTTAATAAAACGTTATATTTCAATAGATAATTAATAGATTAAAATAAGTATGTATGAATTAAATAAGATTGAAATAATTAGTTTTAAAAATTTACAATATAACTTTATTTAATTCGACAATTTCAAAGCACAATAAAAATTGAAACTTTTATTATTTAAAGATTTTATTTTATTTGAAGATGTTCATTATTTTGTAGTTTCAATTTTTGTATTTCATTATAATATTTATTTATGTGAATGTTACTAGAATCTTGTCTATTAACGTAATTCAAAATTTTATTGCTATCGTAATAAATAATCATTAAAAAAATTTAAAGGCTTTTATACGATTTACCGTTGGTAATTATTTTTCCATTGTAAAAGTTTAAAAAAAGTGGTTATTAGTGTTATTTCAAATAGATATTTTTCATTACGAACTACTTTTTCTAAAATTTATTTGTTAGATACTTACAAAATTATCATTAAATAAATTTTAAACAATGCTTATAAGACAAAATATTATAGACAAAACGATATTATTGTTGAGCAAAAATGCTTTCTTTTACAATATAAGTAATGATAATTATTAACTACATAAAACAGGAGAATGTGAGTGTGAGTATATTTTTTATTTATTTTCTTTATTATTATTTTTTTTAGGTCGTTGGGGAAAAACACTTTCTCTATTCCAATGAATTCAATTGGAAGAAATGAAATTTGGAACTGAATAACACCTGTACATGACATAATCCACTTTCTCTCACGCCTTTTCTTAAATCTTGTTTTACATTTATTTTTGTTTCATGTTTTTCATTATTATCTTTATCAATATTATTTAAATAGGGTTTTCTTTTTTATTTAATATGATTTGTAATTTTTTTCTGCTGGTTTCGAACATCGATTAGTGGTTCGTGGAAATAAAAATTGTTTCTAAATTTGCTGAACCATAACATATTAATTTTCTGAATTAGTGCACAAAATTCTAATTTCGTTTAAAAACGATGTTGCCACTGGATGCCAACAAAAATTGACAGAACAAGAAATTAATTATTTGGTACTATTTAATAAATACTGAATATTAATAAATAATATTTGAAAATTATATTTATTAAAAATTAGAAATAATATTTTTAATTTATAAATAATATTAAAATAAGAAATTTAGCTTTATAAAATACATTATATAAATTTAAAACACTTAATACACAATATGAACCATTTTTTTTTTCAAATTTAGATGAAACGTACTAGAAATAATGCAATACTTTTAGCTCAAATTTTACAACAGAAATTTTTTAATCAAAAATTTAAAAATATAAAAATTTCGATTTGTAGAAAATTCTTTCATAGATAAAATATAATACGATGTTTGTGTAAATTAAGAATAATTTTAAATAATAAAGATTTTAAATTTGTTTATTCGCTATTACAAAAGAACAAATTGTTAAATTTGTTTTTAAAAACATATTTCAGGTTTTCGCCAACATTCCATAAACATTTTAAATTGAACTTAATACTGAAAAAAAAACCTCTGAATTTTCGAAAGAAAATTGGAATATTGTATTAAAACTTTTTAAAACAATGTTTGTATAATAAAATGTTATATATTTATTTAAAAAATAAATTGTGAATTATTTATTTCATATATTATAAAACATTTAATTTCTAGATAAACTTAATAGTTATGAATAAAACTTCATTGTTTTTGTTAAAAGAAAAAAATTACACGAAGCTTATTTTATTTATTGAAAATAAAAATAAACTGAAATAAAATTAATTTATTTAAAAAAATAATGAAAATATGTGTCTCTTATTACAATTTTTTTTTTCATAAATTAGTAGACGTAATTAATTGAAGAATTTTAACTTAATTTAACTCGTAAATTAGCAGTCGTAATTTAACTGTTCATAAAAAGAAGGACGATAATAATGATTTAACTCAGAAGAATTAAAAACAAAATAAAATATAAACAGAGGTCAGTAAAAAAAAAAAAATGGCGGTAACACGGCAACAATTTTAACAAGAGCCCAAACAAATCAAGTGAAGTGAAGGAAATTAAATCTGACTAACACATGAAACGTGAAACCTTAAGAAAATGCGTGTTAAGAAAGCGTGTACATGCGAACGTTTCAACAGAACTCCTTCCATTGAATTGGCGGTCGCGGGAAAGATGAGGTCATTGACCTTGGATCTAAACATTATTCCGACGCATCATATTCTTTTTTTTTTTTCTTTTCATTCATCGTTTCCACTTGATTTTCCACGATGCTGTGTTATAAGTTTCGGAATGTGGGCGAAAATGCGGTGATTGCCTGTTCGATTCGATTTACGAAAATAAACTAACAAATTTACGAAAACTGAAAATAATCGGAAGCTGCATAAGTGGAATTTTAACGGTTCGCTACTTCTGGATTGTAAAATAGTTTCGCTGTCAAACGATTTGATTTTTTTATTCTCCTATCTACAATAGTTCTTTTATTTATTTATTTTTTAAAACTGTTTTAGTTCAAAGTTTATTTTTGTTTTTGCAATAAATTTAAATTTATCTTACATTGTTTTCAATTGTCCGTTTTTAAAAAAATAAAATTTTGATTTTAAAAACAAAATCAACAAAAAAAAAAGTTAATATAATTTCATAAAAATATAAATAATTCGTTTTAGGTTAGAAATTTAATTTTATCAAAAAACGATAACAGTTTAAATATTTTATTTTAATCTTAATCGATTTTTTTATTCGTCGCTTGCATATATTTTTAAATTTATTTTAATAGATTTTCTTTATGTTTTTTTTTTTTCAAAGTTTAAATATTTAAAAAAATTACGAAGTAATATTTTAAGAGATAATCAATGGAATAAGAATTATTTTACTTAAAGTAGAGAAAAAAAGAATAGAATAAATAATTTTTTTTTAATATTTAAAAAATTATTTAAGGTTTTAAAATTGCAGAAATGAATTTGACTATTTAAATCTAAATAAAAATAATGTAACAATAGTGCTTAAAAATTATTTTCAATAACTATTTAAATTTAAATATAGAGTATATTACATATAATTTTATTTTAATATAATATTATATATTATTTATATACATAAAATTTAATAAAAACATTTTGTTAAAATTTTATTCTTGAATTCGATTATAATATTAAAGGAAACACAATTACAAAAATACTTAAAATATTAAAAAACTATCTTTGTTATTTTTTATAAGTTCTTTGAAGGGAAAAAAGTTCATTAATCAAGTATCATTAATTTTCGTTTGGATGAATCAAATGCACAATAGAAAAAAAACTTTTCTATAATGCATTTATCTTTCAGTATAAATGAATTCAATAAGATATTCAACAAAACGCAATAAAAATAAAAGTTTATTAAATTTTTATGCTGAATTTTTATTATAAAACGAATTAAAAATATTAAGCGAAAAAAATATTCAAATTTATTACATAAGAGATCTTTTTACATAGTATCTATTCCTATCACATCCTCTGATCTTCCCTACGTGAGAGAGGAATCAAGTATTTATACTGCCTTAGGTAATTTACAAATTGAAGAGAGTTCGATAAAGAAAAGGTGAATGACTTAAAAGCACAAACCTTAAGCAGAGGCCCCTAAAATAATATTGAACCGAATTGCAACAGGTAGTACTTTTAAAACCGTAATCTTTCAGATCAACGAACTTTTTATTAAAAAGTTTTGAAACTGAACGAAATTCTAGAGTAATGAACTCCCAAAAAACTAACTGAAAATTCCACTTGCAACTAAAGAAGTAGTCGACCTTGTGCAAGAAGATTTCTGGACGACAATTTCTCTTTCTACAGAACCCTCCAATTCGGGGGCCCCTTTTTAGCAACAAGTCCCTTGAAAAAGCCCCTCACTAAAAACTCCTACTCCTCTCTGAAAGAAAAAAAAAAAAAAAATAGCGAAAACCTCAACAGGCTTTGAGTTTGAGTCAAATTGCACTTGTTAAAAAGCTTCAACCAAGTAAAGAAGAAAAGAAGAAGAAAAAAAAAAAAAAAAAAAAAAAAAAAAAAGTAGTAATAACTTTCTTTTTTTTTCTTCTTTTACTTCCTATGATATGCCTACTCGCCCAGATCAAAGTGGGAGGGGGATGAATGAATAAGAGGGGGAAAGCACATCGCAAACGAGAATCGTCTGCAAGGTTCAATGACCTCGCCAGCGCTACACCCCGACAACAAGTGATGAGAAGGCACATGTGGACACCCACCCCACAAGTGGAATGAGACACTGAGCAACACTGTTTGACATGTTCAAAATTCCATGGAATGCGAAACTTTTTCTTCTTTTTATTTTTACTGTTGTTCGCTTGCAAATTTGATTTCCTGACGTTTTTAAACGCTTCAAGTTAACTTTAATTCTGTTTGAATTAAGTAGAGAAATTGAGCGAAGCAATATTTTTATTATTTTTTTTTTTTTTTGTGAATAGAGAAAATAGTTTTGTTTTTTTAACAATAAAGCTTTTTATATATATATAATCTAAATTTATACATTATTAATCAAAATTAAAAATACAGATTAAATTTATTCTGAAGGGGTTTGATATTTTTCAGAGAGAATCTTTTAGTTTAATTCTGTGAAGATTTATTTTAATTTAATTAAAAGTTACATTAAAAAAAAAAAAAATTTATTTATATATAATATAATGTAAAGCAAACGATAATTTTACAGTCTATTTTTATTTTGAAATTTTAAATTTTATTTTAAGGGAAACTGATAGTTCAATCAAAGAGGTCATTGACCCCATTAAATTTTTAAATCTTTTTTTTTTTTTAATTATATCTAATTTTGTTAAAAATTTTTAATTTTAACTTACAAAAAAACATTGAAAATTTACCTGAAACAAAACTTTATTTTTTTTGAAAATGGAAGACTTTAATGAAAAGTGATAAAAATTAAAATGCTGTTCAAATTTTTCTTAAATGTATTTCGAATTTTTTAAAATTTTGTTTCATAGAATGCATTTCATAAAAGATAAATTAAGGTTTATTGAGTAGCAATTGTTATTTGCTCTTTAGGACAAATACATGAACATTTGAGTAATAAAGAGGTCAATAACCCCACAAAGTTAATTTTTTTAAAGAATTTTAATTTTCTTAAAATTTAATTTTAATTTAAATACAAAAATAAAATGTATAGAAAAAATCTTTTGTACTTAACATTCTAATTAAAAAATTACATTTTATTCGAAAAATAACTATTTATTATGATAATTGAACATGAAACCCCTTTAATTTTATTTAATAAATTTTAAATTCGGTTTTAGATATAAAGTAATTATACAAAAAGTTACTTAAAAAAACATTAATAATAAAAATTATTAAAAGAAAAAGAAGTTATTTCTTTCTCGTTATTGGATAACAAGACCTTGAAAATCGTTATGTGTTTCAATTTTTAAAAAACAAAACCTATTTTTAATTCAACTAACCTTAATATTCTGAAGGGGTTTGATATTTTTCATAGGCATCTTTTAGTTTAATTCTTTGAAGTCATTTTAATAAAAGACCCATTAAAAATTTATTTATATATTATATAAAGCAAACGATAATTTTACAGTTTATTTTTATGTTTGGAATTATACATTTTATTTAAGGAAAAATGATAGTTCGACCAAAGAGGTCATTGACCCCCATTAAATTTTTTTTTTTTTTTTAGAATCTGGGCTTTGGTTAAAAATTTTAATTTCACCATACAACAACAACAATAAAAAAAAATCATTAAAAAAAATTACCCGAAACAAAACATTATCTTTTTTACAAAAATTATTTCATTTAATTTAAGAAGTTTTTTCAATCGTTAATGAAACCAGTTGGTTAAAATTTTACAGACAACTACATCAATAATACTGATTTTTTTCTTCGGTTAAAAAATTAAGTAATTTAATTACAAATTCAAAATTTCTACATATCCTACAAACAATTATGCTTGATAAAATGAATAAATAAATACATTTATTTATTGGACACATTTTTTTTTCGTTAAAGGATTGAAATGGTAAGGTCAATGACCTTAATAGACTACATTCAAGAATTTTAATTTTAAATATGAAAAATTTCAACAAGAATAACAAAGAAATATATATTATATCAATATTTACTTTTTTACATTAACTTAGTAAATATCACAATAGTTCAAAAATAATTTTTTAATATGTGGAGTAAAAATATTTAGTATAACTTAAATATCGAGACATGTATCTTCTTTTAACAATAAATTTATAAATTTTTTGATTTCCCATAAATTATTTCTCATACTTTTAACCTTGAAAATATTTAAAGAATAATGAATATTATTCGTATGTCCTCTTTTCGTTTATTTCTTTGTATTAAAATATCATACATTAAAAACAAAAAATTGAAAAGTACAGAATTTTTCTTTGTTACAAAACTACATATAGTTTTTTTTTAAAGAAAAAGTTATCAAAATTAACCTAAAAGTTTTAAATAGTATTAATAAATTAAATTTTTTTAAAAATTTATTAATAATTACAATATAATGAATAATTTAAAAAACAAGTGCATTGAAAAGATTAAGCAAATATGGTTTAAAATTTGCAAATTAAGAAAATAAAATTGCAATTTTAAAAAAAGCAGTAAAAGCAAATTAAAATATTAGGACTAAAAATTTTATTTAATCAAAGATTATATTTTTGTTTTTACTCTCTTTAAATACATTAAGCAAGATAAGGATTAAGAGTTTAAAATGGTTCAAAATCCTAATATCTAGATGTGACAACTTTTAGAATCTAGAATTTATAATAATAAATTCCTGAACTAATTTAACACTTCAAAGAATTTTAACTTCTATCAGTTCCAAATCTAAATGAAATGGAAACATTTTATAGTTACACTTCTATTGAACTAAAAAAAAAAAAAGAATATATAATTCATCTAAAAATTTAAAAAGTCGTTCATTAAATCGAAAAAGCATTAAACAATTCTGATTTTTTTCAGTGTAACATATTTTTTTCAATTCATAAAAATACAATGCAATGAACTATTTAAATTTTATTTTATAATTAAAAAAATACCCATTTTGTTGAATGTTTACAATAATGAATTCAGTTAAAAAAATATTCCACACGAAAATTCTAAATCAAATGAACAAGAATGAATGATTGTTGCCAAAAAAATAAATAAATAAATAAATAAAATAAATTAAATTTAAATTTAAAAAAAAAAATTGATTATGAAGAAACTTTACAATTATCGAATTTTTTAATTGTTTTTTAAAGTTTTTTATGCTTATCCTTTTTTAAAGTATTTATATTCGAGTAAAGATACATTTTAATGTAGAACTCAACAAACTCAGAAATAACAAAAAAATTCTTAACAATGAAATATTACAATAAAAAGATTTATATAAAAGAACTCATTTAGTACAATTAGAATTAAAAAGATAAAAAAAGTCGTTTGTTGATATCTTCTGGCAACATTAATTATCTTCATTTATTTATTTTAAATATCGTTTGCTTGGAACAGAATATTTAAACGTATCATTCTATTTTTCTTTGCAGATGTGGAGAGAAATACGATAAATTAATTACATCACAATTAGTTGAAATGTATCTCCTTTGGAATAAAGAGAGATCAGCTTCAAAGATAAACGGAGCATTGTGCAACACAACTAAAAGCGCCATCTATAATTGCCATATTTCAGATCGTTTACCTTTTCAATGGTTTGACACGGTAATAAATTATCATCTCGCACAAAGATTTTCGCCAATAATTTTTACGGATAACAAAACTGATCTGAATTATTGCATCTATTATGGAACGGAAATAAAGATTAATTAATTTTCTCGTCAAAGTTAATTTTCGACACTTAAAATACAATTTGCTTCAGTTAAATGTCTGATTGATTGTTGCTGAAGATAATGAAATAATGAAGGGAACAAAGTAAAATTGCAAAGCTTAATTAAATGCACATAAAAGGATTAAACATTTGGAGATTATAAATAAATATTAAATACCATTTTCATATGCAAATTTTCTTATATCATTACATTTCAAAAAATAATATTGTATGACATGTAAAAGTAAATCAGAATTTTTTTTTTTTTAATTTCAGTATAGCATAATTAAAATTTAAAAATAAAAATATATTTTTCGATTATTTTGAAAATTTTTAAAAAAAATTATATTATTGGTATGTTTTATTTATTTTTCTTAGTTAATAAATTTCTAAGGAAAAAAAATTAATTATTTATTAATTTTAAAAAGTCTAAAATTGGAGAAAAAGGAAAAAAAAAAATTGATGGAAAATTAAAATTATATATTTTTAATTTTCCATGAGTTCTAAACTCCAGTTAATATTTTTGGTTTAAAATACATATTTAAATATCATTTTTTAACTGCCAAACATTTCAATACAACCTAGCCTTTTTTTTTTTTTTAATTCTCTATGTAATTTTACAGCACAAAAATTTAACTACAATCTTATCTGAAGCCTAAAAACATCAATTTAATATTTTACAAAATATAAACATACTTTCTTACCATAACAACATGAGCGACATACAAATTGCAATTAATTAAATAAGGCGAGACTAGAAAAGTATTCACATTTCCAATATTTGTATCAGTATTACATACCTGATTTTGAAGGTGAACACCCTTTTTGGGGCGCATAACTTCTCTGAGGACTTGTCGAACTCTCTACACCTTTTTGTTCATAGAGAATAGTGATACCTCCATACGTGTGTCCACTGTTATTTTGAGTAAAGGGTGGAGGACTCCTGCCCATCATATCCGGTGACGTTACACTGGTCACTACTGGAGATGTGATATAATTCGCTACATCATCAGCGACACTGTTGATGACTGCTGCTGGTCTGATATTTGTCACCACCGGTTCATAAGAGTAGTCCTTTTTAATGTTGTGATGGAATGTACTGACAGGTTCTGCCATGGGTGCCATCGGATCGAAATAGTTCTTTTTGTCATCAAACAGACTGATACCAAAGTCCGCGGCCGATGTGGGATCGAATCCCAGATCTGCCATGTGGTCATCGTGGGGGTTTTGGTGGCCCAGGGGCTGACCACTGTGGAAGTTACCGAGGAAGCGAAGTCTTCGCCCGGGCCACATTCTTCGACTTTGATGTAAGAGTCCATATCAATTTGGAATGAAACACGTGTCAAGAAATTGTTGCCGAACTTCTTAAAGTTTCTCAGATTCACCTGTGTTGGATGGAAGTCATGGTATTCAGTTAGATAAATTGAACTTAAATTTGCCGTTTTCGAACTGAGTTGTAAACAAGGCATCCACTGGCAATGACCCTGGAGAATCTTCTTGTTGTTTTGGTTTCGAACGTATCACCGGGAAAATCGTTCACTTGCTGTCGACAGATTCCAACAATTCCTCCAGGAAATGTTTCGATATTACTTAATTCGTTTAATTTTACTGAGCGACAATGCTCACTGAAGCAGATTTCAAGTTCATTCCCTTATCCTTATTTGTGTTTCTTGTGTTTTGGTTTTCGCCAACAACTGTTACGGAGGACCCGGTGTCATTGACCTCGAGAACAGTTTCCAAATTCCGCAACAGGTAATAACCACTGCCTTCACTGACAACATGCAGGCTTATTTTTTTCCAAGGAAGGAAAAAAACCTCTTCTTCTTCAGTTCCTCAATGTTAAGGACAACGATTAGAAAAGGAAACCAGGAAACAAAAAATCGAAAAAAAAAAAAAAGGAAACTACAACAACAGCCGAGTAGTAGACTTGACCATCAAAACTGGGATCTGGGCGACCATCAAAAAGGTACTGCTGCAGCGGAGAAGGAAGGAAACGGTGGTGCAGGTTTCCCGATTGGGACGTTTGCAAGAGAGAAAGGCACGGGACAACTTTCTCTAGTGAGGACTAACCGGCAAGTGCCGCTCTCGATCCTGTTTACCTGGCAGGTCATCGAACCAGGTAGAACCAGCGCGGTGCGAACCTGTCCTGCCCCCTACCTTCAGGTAAAAAGCCGTAGAGACTGCACCATGACCAAAAAACCGGTGGCTTTCCACCAGAGTTGTTGGACCGCTCAGTTTTTCCCAACCAGTTTTCCGATCTGGAAGGAGTACCGTTAGAAAGCTAATGTGTTCGCTCTCTTGCTGATTTGCTTATTACCCTCTCGAACTGAGAAAGCGTCGATCGTGAAAGAAAGTTTTTTTTTTTTTTTACTGCTTCTTCTTTTCTCTCCTCTTCTTTTGTTGTTTTCTTTAACGCTTTCTTATTCTCTTGCTTGTTTGGGTGGTTCTTCCGACTATGCATTTGTTGGTGGATGGTGACATTTTTTTTTTCTCAACTGTCCAAATGTCTTGAAGAAATTTTTTTTTTTTTATCCTGCTGTCTCCAATCCTCTGGTTAATAATGGACGTTCAGAACAAAAATTCTTAATTGCTTGCAGAGTGCTCACAATAAGATTTGATTACGTTTTTCATTTATCAATCTAATTGCAGATTTAAATTAATTCCAACGATTATTTTAATTATTCTTTTATTCAATCAAATACGTGGCTTTTTCTCTTTATGATCTGTTGGAGGATAGCGGCACCTTTTCTAGCTATCTAAATAATAGCGCCTTTTGGAGCAATCTTCACTTGACTTTAATCCTCTATTATTTTTTGATGTTAGAACTAAACAAATCTAATTACTTGAAGAATAGAACTTAAAATAGGATATAGCCATTATCCCATTCATTGACAAATGCAACAATAAATCTGAGTTAAACTTAATAATTTTATCGAAACATATCCTTTGCTTTTTCTTTCTTGCATAATGGTACGGTGGTATATGGTGATATATGGTATATGGTGATATATGGTATATGGTGATTTCAAATCAAATTTTGGAGTAATTATCACCTGCCTTCAGTCTTCAAGTGTTTAACTGCAACGGGCAGTCTTAAATAATTCAAATAATTACTTTAAAAATTCATCTATTTAAACATATTCTTGGATTACACCAGTTCTAATCTATTGGTGAATGTTGGCGATTTTTTTTTTATGTTTCAAATGCATGATTTGTGAATAATTTTTACTTAATTCCATACATGTAGTTGCTAACTGACGTACAGGATCCAAAAGTTTTCAATTATCAGAAGACTTATCTTTGAAAGAAGTACCACAGAATCATTTAATCATAAATGCCCAGCTATCGCCTTTATAGTAAAAAAAATAAGAGTAATTAACACAGAATAAAACTGATTAAAAGTGTCATCTGTCGAAGGATGGTTGTTCCGATTTCCTGAAGACATAGCTATAAATGTTCAATAGTATACTGTGTACGATAGAACAATCGTACACGGTAGTTCTCTTCACTGTTAAGAAAATATTGAATCTTTTACTTAAACCAATATGAAGATGGTTCAAACATTTTAAAATATTATTCTATTCAGATGGATCTGTCGATATCCCAAAAAGGATTCATTGCTTATTAAAAGATTTTCGATAGTTTCCTTTTGTAGAGATTCATATTTCTTTAACTGTTTCAGTGTATTTTAATATAATGTATCTAATATTTCGATCACTTTTCATAAGTTAATTTTTAAAAAATTATAAAAGCATAAATTATTTTAATGAAATACTATACAAATAACTATATTTTGTATAGTGTTAAATATTAAGAATTAAATTTACAATTTAAGATTTCACACATAGGAAATTGAAATCAGAAATAAATGATATTTTGCATTATTTAAGGCTTATCTTTAACGAATGCTTTGAAAGGCAGTCCTACAAAGAACGACCCCTATAAGATTTCATAAATAAATGCAGTCTTATAATTTTAATGCTTTCGTTATGTAAACCAAATGCAGCTATTACATCCAGAAAATAATTAAATTAACTATTATACATGCATTTTTTATAATATGTTGAAAATGTAACTATTATGCACTCATACTAGAAAAAAATTAAATTAATATATTATTGGCTATTCGTTGGATTTGAAATTATTTTTTTAAATTTTATTCTTAATTATACCATCATCATCAATAGTACGACAGCCCACGGTTGGCCAAGAATTTCCTTTGAAGAGATTTCCATGCATTCCTCTGGGTGACCATGGTCCTCCAATTCCTAATCCCCAGTACAGCAAAAATCCTTCTCAGATGCGTCTATTCATACCTGGGCTTTTCCTCTTCCACTTTGTCCCTGTCGCTTTGCCAAAATGAGCCTTTTTACAGTGTTTAAATCATTCATTCTAAATATATGAGCAGCCTACTTTCATCTGTTGATCTTAATATATTTTTATAATATCGGGGTCTTTATAGCATTTATATATTTCTACGTTGTACCGTCTTTTCCAAAACAATCATTTTCCCTTACACCTCCAAGAATAGCCCTTAAAATCTTCCGCTCAAATATATCCAAATGAGCCTAATCAGATCTTGCCAAAGTTCAAGTTTCAGAGCTATAGACCAAAATATGTCTAATAAGGGTTTCTTAATTATATCGATTATAAATATATATTATTATCTAATTATATCGATTATTTATACAGATTCCAATAGAGGTTTAGATTCAATTGAATTCAATGCCAATCTGATGAATTCCCCCATCGGGTAAGGAAGATATATGCGTTATGAATCCTTTTTTTTGTTGTAGGAATTATCAAGAGCCCAGGGCTTGAGTTGCCATAATTATATATATATAAGACCCTGAATCCAGGCTGAGCAATAAGTTAAAGAGACATTGAATAAAATTTTATTTTATTCAATGGCCATTTTATTAAACTAGACCCAGACCATTTTTCAAGTTTTTATTTTTCATTTAAAGCTGGTTAAAATTATACCTTGTATCATTTTGAAAGTAAAATGTAGCTACTATAAGACATGTTCAAAAAAAACAATGGAGAACTACGGTCTGTGCATCCTGTGATAGAGCAATAAATTTTATAAATAAAATCAAAAAATTCTATCAGTCTATTCGAAGTCAACAAAAAAATGGCAACATTCCATTCGCGACAGAATCAATAGTGAAGGTGGAATTCACTTTTTCTTCCATGGCCATCTGCGGAAATACAATTTCAAGGTCCGTCGCATATCACGGAAGCTTTTTCAAGTTCAGCAATGAATTGAAGGAAAATGTCCCAGCAATTACCTTTCTCACCGTTGATAATGGCATAACTGACAAGCGTTTGGGACGAGCATTATGATAAAGTTAAGTTTGGATATCTAGATACTCCCACGTCGTAATGACTTGCTGTTTCGGCCATTGTTTGCAGCTTAACTAGTATTGGACCCACCGCAGACGATTTCATACTTGGAATTGCAAATGGTCGTTTTTCTAAAATGAGAATATCAATTACCGCCTTTTTTGTAATTAAAGATATTTGATTGGAAAAGAATAAATTATGAAACACTAATTTCATGTTCTGTTAATTATGATTCACTTTGCTCCCAATTTTTGTTTTTTATTATGCAAAATAGACTAGAATTGTTTAATTTTCTAAATGTGTTTTTTTCTATTAAATTATAATTTCTTTTTGATCAAATAATTGACTATGTTTAGCAGTAAATTATATTTAAATTCTTAATGTAAGTCACGCATGTTAAAAGTTTATAAATAAACTCCAGAAGTATAAAATTTTTAAATAAAAAAAAGTTTAAAAATATGGACCAATTATTTATGTTTCGAAGATGTTGTAAGAAGTTGCCATAGAAATTTTACATGATTAATCGAACAATTCAGTATTGTATTTACATATTAATTTTTTCTGTTATTTTTTAAAAGTTAAATGACAGAAAGAAATATGTCACATATTTCTCGAATTGATAAATTGCGTATAAAACCCTTATTAGATTTACTTCGGTGCATGGCTCTGAAACATGGACTTTGGCAAGATCTGATGAGGCCCATTTGGGTGTATTTGAGCGGAAGATTTTAAGGGCTATTCTTGGAGGTGTTAAAGAAAGGAGAAGACGATACGACGAATAAATATATAAATGCTATAAAGACCCATATATTCTAAAATTTATTAAGATTAATAGATTAAACTAGGCTGCTCATATATTGAGAATG
Organism: Caerostris extrusa; assembly: GCA_021605095.1. Lineage (NCBI taxonomy): Eukaryota > Metazoa > Arthropoda > Arachnida > Araneae > Araneidae > Caerostris > Caerostris extrusa. The sequence continues at coordinate 57,052 of BPLR01016614.1, read as the reverse complement.
AATGATTTAAACCCTGTGAAAAGGCCTCGTTTGGCAAAGCCACAGGGACAAAGAGAAAGAGGACGACCGAGGCTGCGATAGATAGACGCAGTTGAAAAGATTTTGCTGTACTAAAGGTTAAGAATTGGAGGACCATTGTCACTTAGAGGAATGCATGGAAATCTCTTCAAAGGAAAGCCTTAATCATCATTGTCAATAGCCATCATTATTGTCAACAGCATAACAGCCCAGAGTGGGCTGTATGCTATTGACAATGATGATGATAAATTCTTTATGACATGCGTATTAAATTGTACTATGGAATTTTTAGATAGAATTATAGAAATATCAAATAGCTTAGTAATAAACATTTCATGTCAATTTTTCTTGGATTATAGGATTAAGGAAATTAAATTCTGAAACTGAGATTTTTGTTTTATACATATTGACTGGGTGGGCCTGATGGCCGAGTGACTAGCGCTCTGGCGCTCGGTACCACAGGTATCGGGTTCGAATCCCGGCGGTGCCATGGGTGTTTGTAGTGGTTCGGAATCACCTTTAAACCATAGGTCCCGGTCCTAACAGGATCATAGGGCGTTGCGGGGCATTGTTACTCCACGTCCGTGACTTATCTTCAAGTTACACGCGCCCTCTGGCTAGTGCAAAGTGAGTAACGTCTGTGCAGCCTTTATGGCATAAAGACCACGGTCTACTGCCAACTGCATTAGAAAAAAAAAATTATTGACTGAAGAATTGTTTGTGTTTTTGTTTATACAAGAAACAAACACAATATGGTAATGATAGCAGCTTTATTTAATATTACTGATGTATTAGACAATACATTAGTGTGCCAGACAAGTCTACCATGTAAAAAAAATCAGCGTCACGGAGCCAAGTCAGACTTCCACCTACGGGTGCTGCATCACAACAGAAGCTGCCCTCTTTCCCTTCATCCAAGAGGTCTAGATGTTGCTGTCTACCAAGTGGGATAAAAGCAACAACAATACAACAACAATATTTCGAACGTAGCAAATGAGTCATTTTGGGAATTGAATCTTCGAAGGCGATTCAGTAGTGAATGAAAAGAAATGTATTACGCTCCTTTGTTATTTTCTGAAATTAATATATATAGATTAAATTTTATTCATTTCCTTCAAGTGGAAAAAAATTTGGTTCTTAGTGGTTTAAATTTTGAGTATAAATATTATGGATATGTTACTCGTTATTTTACTTTTATATTTACTCGTTTTTTAATATTGTTTTAAATTATTTATTATCTTTATTTTACTTTTCTTATTATTTATTATCTTTATTTTTCTTATTTATTTTACTTTTTTATTTTACTTTAATAATTGTGTAGTTTTTTTAAGGAAATGGTTTAACATGGGTCAATTCTATTTCCTGTTATTTTTGGAACAAAATGCAAAACATATTTTTTACAAAGTATACATTCACAAACGGCATTTTTAATTTGATTACGTAATTACAGAAACAAACAAAATTTAGATATAAACTCTTCCGCAAAAAAATATCAAACGATTTCTTTAAAAAATTTACATTATTCAAAAATGCAAAACATCAGTTCTTTTTCAAGACAATTGCATATTTAAAATACATACGATAACATCAATATGCATATGAAGTCCAATACGTGAAAGCTTTCATCTTTTTTTCTCTTTCTCTTCAAACTTAACATGAAGATAGCAAAAGTTTGAAAATCTACTTAAGTTCTTTCCATTTTAAACAGGCCGAATAGGAAGTAAACGAAGAATGTGAAGAATTCTCAGATGTTAAAAAAGAATTAAATTGTCGAGCGATGAAGCTTATCGTTATCTCATGAGCATATTTCCGAAAAAGATAGCGTTTTGTCCCTTAGCTTGGAAGAAACCGAGCGGTGGAATGGATTAATGTATGGATAAACCCTGAAGGAAAATGAAACGCTTTCTTCTTACAGAATCAGGAATGGTAAATTTTATTAAGTCCATAAATGTTACCTTTCACTAGCATTGTGAAGATGCGCTTTGCATAAATTAGCGAAACAAGTTCGGTTAGAATAATTTCGCGATATGGTTTCACGCGTGCCCGATTCACGGTCTAATGGTAAGTGAGTACCAGATTCGTGATCCCTTGTTAAGTACGTACCCGATTCGTCCGATGGCAAGTGCGTGCCCAATTTGGGATCCAATGTTATGTACGTCCTGATTTGTGGTCTAATGGTAAGTACGTACACGATTATGGTCCAATGTTCCACGATATATGGTCCAAGTAAGTGCCCGATTCGTAGTCCAATGTTAAGTCCGTGCCCGGTCATGGTCTAATGGTAAAGTGCGACACGATATATGGGCCGATGTTAAGTTAGTGCCGGATTCATGGTCCAATGTGCGCCCCGGTTCGTGGTCTAATGGTAAGTGAGTACCAGATTCGTGGTCCAATGGTCAGTGCGCGTCCAATTTCTGTCTAAGATTAAGTGCGTACCTGATTCATGATCTAATGGTAAATGAATTCTAAATCCATGATCCATTGTTAAGTGCGTACCAGATTCTTCCAATAGCAAGTGCGTGCCCGATTTGTGATCCAATGTAAAGTGCGTACCCGATACGTGGTCTAATGTTAAGTGGGTACCCGATACGTGGTCTAATGGAAGTGGGTTCATGATATATGGTCCAATGTTAAGTGAGTGCCCGATTCATGATCTAATGTAAAGTCCATACCCGATTTGTGATCCAATGTTAAGTGTGTGCCCGGTTCGTGTTCTAATGGTAAGCACGTACTCGATACGTGGTCCAATGTTAAGTGAGTGCCCGATTCGTGGTCTAATAATAAGTGCGTGCCTGATTTGTGATCCAATGGTAAATACAGAGTCCCATTCATGACTCAGTGGTAATGGGTGCAGCTACAATCCAGAATGGATGTGGTTCAAATCCCTACGTTCGTTACAGTCACTGCTTTCAGAAAATAAGAGACTCGATGGCGTTTGTAATAATGTGTGTAAAGCATCTCGATTGACTACCTGTTGGGTTTTTTCCCTATACAACACACAAATGAGGGGTATCTAGATTCCACATAATCTTACACAAATTTATTGCGACTTATATGATAGCACCACAAAATACTATGAAAGTAATATATCATAATTTATTTCATATATATTTATCATATAAAACTATGAAGAAAAATAATAAAAGTAAAGAAAAAGAAGTTAATTTATTATTTTAGTAAAACGTATCAAATTAATTCAATATATGCATACAATTAAATTTAATTACCCTTTTAGTAACATTATATGGTACATAAAAATAAATAAATATAAGAGATAACTTTACAATATTTTTTGATTCCCTTCCATATGTCATAGTGATGTGATGTATATCTCTACAAATCTATGCATTTTAATATAAATACCCAAACAGCATCCAGTTACACTTTCAAGTATATTTCCTCCATCCACAAAAGTATTAACTTACTTAACTATTATTTTTTTCTTTCGGTGAACTTATCACACTTTGTTACTCCAACTAGAGGAGGGAAGACTAACATTTCCGCCAAAGGGAGTAGCCAGGTGATTTTCAAAAGACGTAGGCTGTGCCAACATACCACCTAGATCAACACTCATTTCTTCAGTACGCCTAAAAGCAACAATCACGACTGATTCCAATTACTGAAAGCCGGTTTAAAAAGCAAGAATTGTTTAAGCTTGAATGATATGCGCCGAACACCAGGTTAGGCGTAGCAGAGTGTAAGATTTAAGAGTTTTGTGAAATATTTAGCACCAACGTGTTAAAGGATTGTTTGGGCATTTTTATTATTATTAAGGCAGCTATGGTGCATGCAGTAATTGAAGCATGTGTTGTTATAGAGCCTTATGGAAATTTTTTATTGGAGCCGCTTTTAAAAAATGAGGCTAATGTTTCGTATTTGCATCTTTATTTAATTTTATTATGGGAGATCTTTTATTTATGTGGGTGGTAAAAGTGTGATAGTTTGATTAATGATTTGAATTTTTTTTTTTTTATGGGAATAAATAAATAATGAATTATTAGATAAATTTATTTTATGCAAAAAGATCAAAAATTATCAAAATTACTTCCCTTTTAAAAAAAAAAAAAAATCTTCAGTTTTTTTTTTTAAATAAAAACTAATTTGTTATAAAATTATTCTTAACAGACATAACATACAGTTGACAACATTTCCAAGAAAAATTACCTTAATTGTTTTATATATATATATATATATACATATATTAGAAACACGCCAGAAACACTAAGTAAAGGAATAGATCTCCCTTTGAAACTCATTCAGCGTTCTCAAAAACATACATCTTTCAATCAATTCCATTTTTTTTTTTTCAAAGTCAAAATATATTCAATGTTTTCCAATTTATTGCAAACTGACAATTTCTCAACAATGCTCTACTAGTCTACATGTCATTTTTCTATCTACTTTATTTTTAATTTATCATAATAGGAGTCGCAAAACTGTGAGCTATCATCGACAAATGTTTTTTTATATTTTGTTTAAAAAAAATTTCAATACGTATTCTATAGATTTTCAAAGCCTATTTGGTAATATATAT
>BPLR01016614.1:0-50000 GCA_021605095.1 Caerostris extrusa | reverse complement strand
GATTTACTCCCATATGATAAGCAAATGCGGGGTAATGGCTATAAAAGTCTTCCCGAAATGCACTTCCTTCTTCAGCGATTCAGAGATAAGTCAGACTTCGTCACTTTACGATCATTTTGTGCATACGTTGGGCTAATTAGACCAGGACTACAGTTTAACGTGGATTCCGAACCACTAATATCCATGCCACTGCCAGGATTCGAATCTGAAGCTGGTGGTACCAAAAGGCCAGATAGCTAATTGTCCATCAGACAGCCTATCACAACAAATTGATTTGATTTGTCGCTCTACGGTCATCTTGTGCATACGAGGGCTAAACAGACCGGGACCTACAGTTTAAACATGGATTTCGAACCACCAACATCCATGCACCTTTAAGATTTTAACCTGAAGCTAGTGGTACCAAAGGGCAGAGCGATAGCCAATTGGCCACAAGGCCGACAATACAACAGAAGCTTCCCCTTTAACTCCATCCATGAAAAGACTGATATTCATGGGAAGTCTCATGTCAGCGTTGCAGGACACTGAGGATGAGTCACACACACAAAAGTTACTTAAAATTTAAAGTTACTTACACAAAAGTAAGCTTACATAGATTACAGAAACCAGAAGAAATTTATAAATACGAAAAAAAACTTCGAGATCTGACATCATAGTGGCATAAACACTAAAATTTAGTTCCGATTATGACCATGAAACCGCAACTTTTTACTTTTTTTATGCATTATTTTAAAACTGCAAGAGTTCAAAAACATATTGATTAGAAGTAGACATTTCCTGTTTATTGGCCATCTTTTACCATTACCCTTCAAATATGCGATTCCAAAACACTCCAACAAGACAAAGACGCGAACTAAGTGAAATATGTAAACAAAATCCATGTTCGTATCCTTCTAAACACCCCGCCATCTGCTTAGAAAGAATATCCTTAATCGACTACAACAGAATCACACTCTCTCCCTTCTAAGACCTTATGTACTAGGAAGTACCGTGAGATTTGAACAGGTAAACACCAAATACTTGACTTATTTTCATTTGCATCGGACCAGGTGCTTTTTGAAATATCAGACCACCCCCTAGGTCACCCCCTCCCGCATTGTCCCCAAAGAGTTAGTCCCTTTTCTTTTCCTGTTTACGAGGTGATTTCTTGGGAAAAACGGAACCGACAGTAACGGGGAGGGGGTTAAAGTATCGGTTGTTTTTAAAAAAGGAGAAAAATGGGTGGGGTGTCGGTGATCGTGAGACGGGTCAGTGGAGATTACGGGGCAGTTGTTATGGGATATGGATGGGTTATATCGTTTGACTTCAAAAGATTGGGGTGGATGCGAGTAAGGGATTGGAAACTGATCCTTTCCATTTTTGCTCCAGCTTAAAAAAGGCGTAAAATCGTTTTGTAAAAGGGAATGTTTTTGAAGAATATATAAATTTCAATGCAGGATTACGATTTTAATTTATTTTTTTTATGAGGGTAGAATTTTAATTATGGCCACGGTGTTACAAGAAGATCACACAGCGGAATCAAATAATGTCACTAGAAAAAAAGTTCGCTTTACTCCTAAGCTATTTTTACCCTAATTTGATCTTTGCTCATTCTGTTTTATTTTATTTATTAATTTTTGATTACATTCAACTGATTTCATCAACATCTGCACTTTTGAAATTTTTGTTATTTTTCATTTTATAATTTTATTAAATAAATAATTTTTTTTTTTTTTTAAAGGGTATTTAATTATCTATTTTCTTATTAGCTCAAAGGGCATGAGATCACCGCTATGTTTCAACATTTTACAATGAAGGAGCTAAATGGCCGCCACGCGGCCAAATATCTCCGTATTAATCTACAATAAGAGATAATGTCACTTATTCTATAGTACGCTGCTTACTCAAATATCTCGGTGGATTGATGGCCAATCGGCTGGCGCTCTGGCCTTTGGTACGACATGCTTTCAGGATGGAATCCTATCGGTGGCATAGATGTTGTTAGTGCTTACACGTTAAATTGTACGTCTCGGTCTAATTAGCCCAAAGTGTGCATAAAATGACCGTAGAGTTACAAACCGAACCCTACTTAAATATCTCGGAGCATATGAATCTTATTTTTCCATATTATATATCTGTATAGTGGCGGGCAAAGTAATGCTGACCTGACTAATACCTGTCTTTCTTTATAACAGGCGTTTCAATTCAATCTTGTAAATGTCAATTTTTGTTTTACAGTATATTCAAAAGGACAAGTTTCAATAAGTGTAAATTTGACATCATTTTTTAAACTTAAATTTAAAAGTAACTTTCAAACTAAAATAGGCTTAAATCATAAAGTTTAAAAATAGGCATTGTTTCAGATATCAAAAATTCTGATATCATTTTGGTTTTTATTATAGATTTTTTTTTTTTTTTTTTTTTTTTTTGAAAAATGATTGCATCTATTATCTGGTTATTTCATATGAATATTTTTTAACATTTTCGATAATCAAATGCAATTTTAAAGAAAAACAAATACATTTTTTTCCAAAAGTATTATTTTAGAAGATGTTGCTGGCATTTAAAAGAATCAATATAGTTGGAAAAAATATTTTTACATTTATCCATAAATAAAAAATATCCAATATCATAACAAATCTAATTATCCTTTTAGTCCTAATAAATCAATTGATCATAACAAATCGATATTAGCCCAAATATATTAATTTATCATAACAAATTGATGTAGTCACTATTTAGAGTAATAATTATTATTTTTAAAATAATTTTATTTTATTCCATTTACAAAAAAAAAAAAATTAAAATTAAAATTTTGAAATAAAAACTAAGCAATTTAAATATTGCTCATATAAGAAAAAACAAAACCCTTCACTATTATGAAATAAAAATACTCTTAGTGTTGCCACTTAAAAATAATCAGTAACAAAAATAATAAAATTGCCTTCTAAATAAATTTAAACAGAAACATTATTAAGAATAAAAAAAAAGACATAAAATTCTGCGTAATCCGCTTTCGTTAAAATTTTTGTTGGTCGTAATAAAATAGCCCGGGGTTGTATTTATGTTTGAAGATGATCCCTTGCAAAATCTTGATTGATGTTGATATAAGTTAACTTGCAATGTTCTTTTTTTTCCCCCATAGGTTTTTACTTGAATATGTATTTCCGCAAACAAATAAAGTATGAACAAGTGTTTTTATGTTCGGTTAGATTATTGGTGTTCAAAGTGGTCAATATCATCCTAATCTAAAGCAGGGATGGTCAACCCAAATGATCTTGCGGACCACTTTGGAAATGCAACATAACTCCGCGGTCCGCATATAAAATTATATATCCCCTATTAGTATTAGACCTTTTTTTTGGGTGAAAAATGGAAACAAAATGAGTTATTATTGTGTTTGCTATTATTCTTAACCATAGATAATATAATAATTATGATACTAAACGTACATTGTAAAAATATATATATAATACTAATACTAAAAATGAAATATAAAAATATATATAAATTTAAATGAAATAAAAAAAAAAAAAAAATGAAATCATTAAAAAATATTTATTTTAGTGTTGTTGTTGTTTTTCTTATCCCACTTGGCTGGCCAAGCCCACGAGCCCATACGTACTATGATTGAAGGGGAAGGAAGCAGCTTCTGTTGTGATGGAGCACCCATAGGTAGAAGTCTGACTTTGACTCCGTGACGCTCTTACAGTCATAGGAGACCGGGACCTACGGCTTAAAGTGGATTCCGAACCACTACAAACATCCATGGCACCGCCGGGATTCGAACCCGAAACCTGTGGCACTGAGCGCCAGAGCGCTGACACTCGGCCCATTCAGGTCCCAAATTTGTGAATGCCAATGGCACGCGGTGTTCCCAGGTGGTCACCCACCCAAGTACTGACCGCGCCCAATGATGCTTGACTTCGGTGATGAGTCATCTTATCAGGAACGTCACGTGTTGATGTTCTGATATTTGTAAATAGACTTTTTTTTTCTTCTCTATTATATTTAATCAAGATAAGCCACCTGCGTGTGTGGTCTCAGTTCCCATCTACGTGTGGATGATTTATTTTTGTATTCCTTGTGTAACTTGTCCCTATAATTTTTAATAAATCCGAGTTCCTCGGCGATCCCCCGACGTCAAGTCACGTCCCCCCCTCCCCTACACCTTCTATTATTTAGTATATTATCATTACTGTTATACCACCTTCTATTAATTTGCATCCCCGTTAATTTTTTATTATTTATTAGTAATTGGGGCTAAAACCTTTTGGATACGGAACCCCTTTCTCACCCCCTCGAATGATTTGACTTCGGTGATCTAACGAGAACCGGTATATTCAGCATGGTACGGCCGTTGGCCGTTTTATTTTAGTAGTGTCATATTTGTTTCTCCATTCTTTTACTTATTTACCACTCTTTTACTTTTACTTATTAATTTGCACATCGTAATTGATGTTGCAGGTTAGTGTCCGTTATGTTTGAACGTGTTTTGTGTTTGGTCCATTTCATTTTCGAAAAAAGAAAAAAAAAAAAAAAAAAAAAGATTCATAGGTGTAAATCGAACCCAAAGCACTAACAACTTTTGTGCCAGATTTCACAAATTGGAAAATTTCTCTTTTGCGATGTGAGTGTTATAAAAATCTATTTTGGATTCTGATGTTTCAAAAACGTATTTTAATTCAATATTGCATTGTAAGTTAACCAGTTTCATTTGGAAATATTCCGGGGCCTATTCGATTTCAACATGAATGGGAGATGAAAATATTTCAAAAAAATTTTGTTGTATTTGTCTAACTCTAAATTACTGAATCGGCTTTCAAAAGCAGCTGTAAGTTTTCTTATTTCTGTGTTGTTGTTGTTGTTGCTTATCCCCTTGATTTAGAATCCTAAACCAAGTCCAGTAGATCATGCTGCATCAATAGATCGTAAACAGTCCTCCCCTCATTCAACAGTTGCCTTACAGAGGCACCAATACAATCGATGAGATGAGAGGGAGACGCGATGGCCGAACAATGACAAAGGATATATGTCTTCTCGTCTCCATTGAAGGTCAAACTCTTAGTGTGGCCAGTCCTTAGTCTAGCTAAAGCCGTTTGAGCAGGTTTGGACAGGAGCACTGCAAGGACATACCAGGATATTTAGCGGCGTACCATGCATGAATGGGTGGCGACCTCCAAGAGATATTCGCTCTGGCTAAAGTACTTTGGCAAATTGAAAATTTCGTTATAAATTTCTATTTAAATTCTATAAATATTTTTTTAAAGTGTGATAAAAAAAACTGGTTGGAAAAATATTCAAAGCGGGCCACATGTGGCCTGCGGTTTGGCCACCCCTGCTCTAACGGGAAGTAGAATGATCAAGGGGGACAATAGTAGCCTAAAGTGTATTTTAGGCGTTTAATAAAAATAAGTAATTTTTAGTGAAAGCAAAAAGAAGGAAAAGAAGATAAAAAAAAAACCAGAAAAACTATTCAAACATATTTTACTTGTTATAAGAGCATTACTTCTAAGTAAACAATCAAATTGCAAATTAACAGACCGAAAAATTACGAATAACAATAAAATTTATGCTAATGAGATAAATTTTTTTCTGTTATTCATATTTTTTTCACGTTATCGTACGTTATCTTAATTGTCTGTGTAAAATGCAAATTGGACTCTGGTTGATTTTAATACTTTTATAACTTCAAGCCTCAAGGTGATATATTTAAAACATCTTTGTTTCCGATGTTTTAAGATGACGTTAAATATATCAATAAAATTTTTTTTTTTTTAAATGTGTTCTTTTAAATTTGTGAACCTTGTGAAATTTGTGATATTGTGAACCACTAATCTAAAGCGTCAGTTTGTGATATGACTTTAAAAATTACCATGTCTCTAAAAATATTTTGTATAAAAACTTATATATGGTTGATTTACATTTAATAACATATTTCATGAAATTTAAATAGTATTAAGATCACAAACCATATTTAAATCTATAGGTTTTTTTTTTTCATACATCTCTTTTATATCTGAACAAGAATAGAATAGGATAGAAATTAATAATGAATATCAGAGCTATCATCAGAATATCAGAACAGTCGTCAATGAATTAATATCAGAACAATCGAATCAATCAAATCCATTAATATCAGAACAATCATCAGAAATAACACAATATGAAAACAATCAATCAATTAATATCAGAACCATCATCAAAATCATAATATGAGAACAATTCATCAATCAAAGAATTAATAATCAGAACAATCATAAGAATCATCAATCAATTAATATCAGAACAATAATCAATCTTCGAAATATTTGCAAGATATCATAAGTTCCAAACATTAAAGATTAATATATTTATTGCCTAATATATATATATATATATATATAAAAGCTTTTATATTCTTAAATAAAGAATAAGTATTTTTATTAACAATACTAACTATTAGTATTTATCTTTATTTAAATGACATAATTACGAATTCTACTTTTTAAATGCTTTTTGCTAAAAACAGAATATATTTAACTATACTTTTTTTTTTAAAAAAGAAATCGTTTTTAAAAAACTGGTACTAATAAGCGATAACAAAATGCTGGCAAACAGAAAACGCCATCATCTATTCATGGCCACAATCATAATATTAGTTTTTATTGTTTTCTCTATTTTCTAAATGCCATGAATCGGTGATCTAAGGCGATTGAATCGTTCGAATGAATCCAAACAAGATTTTTAAAATTGTCTAACTGGTTTTAAACCTGGTCTATAAATTTGAGATTTCAGAACGGTGAACACTAAAAACGGAACTAATTGCAGCCAAATTGTTCGGATCACTAAACGATTTATTGCCGTATTAGATCGTTTTGCGTATTAAAAAAAAAGCAGATTTCTTAAATTCTTTGTTTAATTATTCTTTGTGAATTATAAGATAACAATTTCAGGTTTGGAGTTAAGAGTTTTTTTCTTTTTCCTTCTTATATATTTCATCAGAAGTAAAGTTAATGAAACTGAAAAAGAATACTTCCCATTATAACGAAAATCTTACGTGAAACTATTTAGATTTTTAATTAATAATTCGTTTTTTAAAAAAAACAGTTTAGCACGAAATTATAGATTACAAAAGAAAAATATTGCCATAAGTTTTCTACCCATAGATAGAAATTTTGCATAACGTTGTATTTATATAAGTCTTTTTTTTTTTTTTTTTCCTTTCTTATCCCACTTGGTAAACAGCAACACCTAGAAAAACCAAGAACCCGTGTGATCTCATGGAAGGAGGGAAAGGGGGAAAGCAGCTTCTGTTGTGATGGAGCGCCCGTAGGTAGAAATCTGACTTGGCTCCGAGATACTGAAGAAGGGCAGTGCCTTCCGAGTGGACATTTAGAGGAAACTACTCCGCATTTGCGTATCATATGGGAGAATACCCGGAAAACATCCACCAAGTAGTCCGACTAACGAGTTAAGATGCTGAACATTACAAACGCCATTGAGGATCCACGCTTTTTGAAACAGCGTCTACAAAAAAACCGTCAGAGGATGGAACCTCCGTCCTAATGCTCACCAGCGGTGCGCATTTCCACTGAACCACGAGTCAGGTACATAAACCTTAAATTGTATAACTTATCCATCGTTACTAATATTTAAACTTGATTATTAATAGGAAGAAGTGTCACTGGTAACTGAAAGCAAAAGCTTCCTATTACGCTAATTCCAGTAGATTCAAATTAAGATACAAACTTATTATGCTTAAAAAATGCGAACGTGCTAGTTTCTATTGTGCGTTCATTTTCCTAATTAACCTTGAGCAATATGAATTGCTCAAAACTAAAGAATTCTTGCATGTTGTTACAGTGATATAAATTCTATATGTATATATATTGGCCATCTGTGATCTTTGGGTTCTACTCATGTATGCCCCGTACTGAACGATGTAGGGAGGGCATTGCCTTCCAAGACTTTTATAGGTAACTGATCTGCATTTGCTTGTTGTACGAAAAGAAAATCTCACACCAGGTTGATAATCGTTGCGAAATGTTTTATACAAGTTTTAACAGCTCCTCGTTTCAGAAAAGCAGTGACTACAAAGGGCGTTGCGAGAAGATTCGAACATGTATCAACTATCAAACTAGTAATGCTCGTTACTGCTGGCTTACGAGTTGGACAGGGATTTAGTGTAAAATTCCGATTATCGCTCGAAATCGTAATAAAAAAAAAAAATCATGCGTCAGTTCTTATTTTCGGGGCTTAATGGTCAGGTGACTAGGGCTCTGGCCCTCGATGCCACATGTTTCGGGTTCAAGTCCCGGAGGTGCCATGGATGTTTGTAGTAGATCCCGGTCTAATATGACTGTTGGGCGTAGGGTTGACAACCCTACCCCGTAAAAAAATAAAATATCTTCTGTTTCGGAATCTGCCAATAGGCAGACGGCTATGGTTCAACATAGACTGTAGTGGCAGGGTGTTAGTATATATATTTTTAAAATTGTTAAAAGAAAATATTTAAAATAAAAAAAACTGTTTCGCTTCCATAGCGAATTTTGTATTAAACTTCATAATTAAGTAGCGGCGTGATGGCCAATTGGCTAGCGCTCTGGCCTTTGGTGCCCCAGGCTTCTGGTTCGAATTCTGACGGTGGCATGGATGTTTGTGAGTAGTTCGGTATCCACGTTAAACTGTAGGTCCCTATCTAATTAGCCGAAAGTGTGCAAAAATGACTTAGAACGACAAGCCAATCCAAACTGCATAATAAAGTGTTCTTTTAATCTTCTTTTTAAACATTTACAGAATACTCTTTTCAAGACTCTGTCTACACAATTTAAATACCCTTTAAGAACATATAAAATTAAGTTATAAAACATCCCTTTTGCACTGTAAATGGGGAAAGAAAAATATCATTGGACGTCCAAAATGTATTCAAATTACGATTTGATCATATTAAAGGCTATTACAGTAAAAAGAAAAAAAATGTTGTTGTTATTTCAACCCACCGTAGACCACCTATGACCTTTCCCGGCGTTTTATTGGGATCGTAATGGCTTTTTCAAACAAAGAACTGCTGTTAATAGAATATCAAACAAAGGGAACATGTAATAAAACTGCCTCCAAAGATGTATAGCGGATGCTTAATCCCTACGGGTCCGCTCACTATATTTCTTTCTAATTTTGTTTAAAAGGTACAAAAACTGGAAGGGTTTTCAATAGTACTAGGGTGGTGATCCGGTGTATACAGTTTTTTATTTATTTATTTATTTTTTGCATTAATAAACGCTATTGAGTGGACCACTTAAATATTTTATTTACCTTACTTTATTATTATAACAATTTATTTTTAAAAATTATTAAAATTATTATTTTATAGTTTATATCTTTTTTATTTTTTAGTTTATTATTATTTTTTCTGCAACTTAGATTTGCAGTCCTACGGCCTAACAGATGTTTTCTATCATTTTGAAATGGAAAAATCACATAGGCTGGCCAATCTAGTTCTTGGTGTCATTGCAATTTGGATTGAACACTTTTTAGGTTTGGTTTGTGGCTCTACGGTTATTTTATGCCCACTTTAGGCTAATTAGACCTGTATCTACAGTTTAACGTGGATCCCGAACCACTAAGAAACATTTATGCTGATGCCAGAATTCGATTCCTAATTACACTTTTAGGTTTGGTTTGTCGCTCTACGGTCATTTTTGTGTCTAATTAGACCGAGAGCTACAGTTTAATGGTGATTCCGAATCACTAATAAACATTCATGCCCCCGCCAGGCTCGAACCTACACTTTTTAAGTTTGGTTAGTCGCTCTACTATCATTTCTGTGCACACTTTAGGCTAATTAGACCGGGACTACAGTTTAACGTAGATTCCGAACCACTAATAAGGATGCATGCGACCGCCACGATTCGAGCCTAAAGCCTGTGGTACCAAAAGCTAGAGCGCTAGTCAATTGACCAACAGTGCGCCTTTTAAGAGATGAACCTGTGATTAACATCTTTAACATAATGGAGAAACTTTCTGGTGAACTGATACATCATATCTGTCCTAGACGTAAGTAATAATAATAAAGAAAAAGTTGATGTACCTCGCTTGCGTCATTTATCTGGCCATCAAAGCTCCAATGAATCAGAAGTTGTACGGCTAACCCTCATGTCGTTCTTGGGTTTTAATTGTGAAAGTGTCATTATGTCTCAGAGCCGGTATTTTGACCCATGGCACCACTGCAATGCGGAATTAACACTTTTTAGGTTTCGTTTGGTTTGTCAATCTATGGTCATTTTCGACACACTTTAGGCTTAATTAGACTGGGATCTACAGTTCAACGTGGATTGCGAATCTCTAATAATCATTCATGCAACCACCAGTATCGAATCTACACTTTTTATTTTTGGTTTGTCGCTCTACGGTCATTTTTTTGCACACTTTGGGCTAATTAGACTGGGACCTACAGCTTAACATTGATTCCAAACAACTAACAAACATCCATGACACAGCCAAGATTCGAACCTACACTTTTCAGGTTTGGTTTGTCGCTCTACGGTCATTTTGTGCATATTTTAGGTTAATTAGATCGGGACCTACAGCATAATGTGGATTCCGAACCAGCAACAAACATCCATGTCACAACCAGAATTTGAGCCTGAAGCACCAAAGACCAGAGCGCAACCAATTGGCCATCAGTGCGCCTTTTAAGAGACGATCCTGTGATTAGAATCTTCAACATAATGGAGAAACTTTCAGGTGAACTGATATATTGTATCTATCCCAGACTTAAATAATAATAATAATAAAAATTTTGATGTACCTCTCTTGCGTCATTTATCTGGCCATCAAAGCTCCAATGAATTAGAAGCCGTACGTGCAATCCCTCATGTCCTTCTTGGGTTCGATTGTGAAATGTGTCATTATACCCTAAAGCCGGTATTTTGACCCATGGTCCTTTGCTACTATGATGAGAGATATATAGCAGAATCCACATTACACAAGACGCACCACGGGGGATGGGGGGCAGTTATCTTGCACTCACGTTTCGCCACAACAAATTTTTCAATGATGACATCTGAAGAGGTTCTCATAAACCATATCGACTTCATCCTATGGGTTATAGTGTTCACTGCCGGTATAGATATGGAAGCTTCAAATAAGTATAACACATCGGGTTTTAAATCAAGACCCTTTTGTTAAGAGACTTAATAGGCTCATTCATCAAGCCGTTCCAACTCCAATTGAGAATTATAACATTTGTGAAATATTGATCGATATATAATCGCATACAGTTCGTGTAAAAGCAAATTAATAAACATAAATCAACTATTCATTTTATATTTTATTACAGTTTGGTGTATATTTTTTTGAAGAATTTTAAAGTGAAAATGATTTTTAATAGATATATTATTTTTTTAAAAAGAAAAATGTTAAGAAAAAGAAACATGTAATAGAATAGATTATTGAAAAACACGAGAAAAACTCAACAGGTCAACTTAAATTAAAGAATAAAGAATATAATTTATGCAAGCCATAACGAATCGTGAAGAAAGCAGACAAATTATCAAAAAAGAGTCTATATGTGGAAAAAGAACCAACTTATCATTTCGCGGTATATAATTAACGCTAAAATTATGTATTTTGTAATGTGGAAACTATTTTTGTCCGAATTACAAATCTCAATGAAAAACAAATTGCTCAATTCAGTATAATTTCTTCCATCGCAAAGTTCGCAATTTTTGTTTCTTATTGTATATATTATTTTTCAAGCCAAAACAATACATTTCTTTTGCGATGCAATACAATTTTCTATAATCAAACATGGAATGAATATAATTTATAAACATACAAAGTGATTCATTCAAATTAAAAACATGTTATTATCTTAAAAGAGAGTTTTTACAAAAACTGATGAAAATTATATAATAAATTCTATAAGCCAATGCAGAATGAAGTTGGCAATGTTACTCATCTAGACATCTAGAGTAATTCATCACAATAAATAAATAATACGGTAGTAGTTAAGATGGATTGCTGTGTGTAAATAGTTCTTTTATACGTTTCATGATAAAAATTATCCCAAATTTGTTTAAAATTTCGCTTATTTTCTATTTATTCTTTTAAATAACAATACTTTCTTTTTTTTTTTTACAAAACGCTTTGATATAAAAGTTATCATTCTTACATTTAATGTTATATGTATTTATAAAATTGCAAACATTTTGAATATTTTTAACCAAAAAAAAAACATACTAAAATTCGATTTGATTTATTTAATTATATTTGCAAATTTATTTCTTATTACCATATCAGTCATATCAATTAGTATAAATCACTATAAAATCTATCAATAATATATTTTTATATCTATACAAACATATTAAATATTCATTTTGATTCCTGTCTTATTCGATCCATATCAACTTATTCCAGTATCCGTATCAGATATATCAATTATTATCGATCAGACAACATCTATATATATAATTTTTGTATTGAACATTTGATTCAGCGTGTATATATATATATATATATATATATATATATATATATATATATATACTGAATCAAATGTTCAATGCAAAGTTAAGTATGATAAAAAAAATTCTATTATCTTCAAAAATTAGAGGTTTGTTGTTAAATATTCACCGTGATACAGGAAATTTATATGACTTTGAAAAAAAGTTCAAAATGTTAAAAATGTTAGTACTGTTTCATAAAAGCATAATAAATAATAATTGTGAAATAAGACATTTATATCAGTATTATTAACAATTGCAAATTCTCAAAATTTCCATTGCCAAGTTACAACACTGAGTGCAGTCACATCATTGTGTCCGATATACCATGAAATAACACATCACGAATGTCTGGGCAACGGGCATACCGTACCGGTTACGGAGTTCCAAGGTGGTTTTAAAAACCACAATACCTCCACATCTTAATTTAGTTAGAAAATTTGCACAAAATGAAGTTGCTTAAATTAGAGAATATTAATAAAAAAAAAAAGATTAAAACTATTAAAATTTAGGAAAAATATCTCTTGCTTGAGAACAATTAAAGCAAGAGATCGAAAAAAACTAATGCTATCGGTACAATTAGGGAGTCCGTTGACGATGCCCCCCAAAAAGATAAAAGGTTAAATTTAAAAACAAAATTTTTAAGAAAATAAAATAAAATAAAACAAAAGGAATTAAGAAAAGCATGTTTACATGCATATGAGTAACAATTAAGCAGTCACGAATGTCTGTAACTCCCTGATATATGCATCTTTCAATGCTGTTAAGGACTAGGATTTTCTTGTATAGGCCATAATTTGAAACAGCCCCACAACCAGAAATTACAAGATTTATTATCTGGTGATCTTCATGCCTGCTATTCCTGCTAAAAAAGCCATCGGTTTTAACGTGGATTATAGTAACTCCATCACTTTACAATGGCGGACATCACTGGATGTATCCAGTGGAAGTCAGGAAAGCGGTCACATCAATTTGTTGTGTTTTACTAAGTTAGAAAGTACAACCGAAGCTAACAAATCATAATACCTTGCACCTGTCATAATGCAAGTTCTTAGGTCCTTCTCAAAGAGCAAAGGTCTGATCGTGAATGATACAGTAAATTTACAAAACAAAACTTTTTTGATTACTTCAGGATTATTAGTAATGCATCAATTTTGAGAATTAAATTTGCCATCTAGGAAGAAATGTGCCTCAACCATGTATAAAATGTTAAATGCTCTATACCACTTGCATAGAATCCCTCTGCCGTTGAGATTTTGAATTAAATTTCCTCATATTATATATAAATATCTTTTTTCGTGTCGTACAAAATCACGTAAAATATTAATCTGCAAACTGCATGTCTCCCTGACCCATAGATTTGTTTTTCTTCTTTTTTTAACTGTTCTTTACTTTTCCACCTAATGTTTGAAATATCCTGTATATATATATATATATATATATATATATATATATATATATATATATATATATATATATATATATATAATATATATATATATATACACACTATCTGGAAGAAAGTGACGGGACACCCCTCGAAAAGTATAAAAAGTAGACAATACAGCTGACACATGCGCAATAATAGTTATCACGTGTCAGCCATATCCTATAAATACTCTATGGAGTCGACTAGAGTTGTTTTTTGTCAAGATGCCGCCACGGGAAGAGTTGTCTGAGTTCGAGATAGGTGTGTTGGTTGGATTGCATCTTGCCAAGGTGTCAATTAGTGAGATATCCGTCTCCGTAACTGCTCAAAATCAACTGTAGCACGTGTTGTGTGTCGCTACAAGACTGAGGGACACTGTCAGAACAAACCCCGAAGTTGACGACCTACAGTTCTCACCAGCAGGATCAGCGGGCGCTCGGCAGGAGATTCGAAGTAACCGTCAAACATCCATGGATAACATCGCTTAAAAACAACATCGCAACAACTTTAATGAGTTTAGACAAGCCACAGGTGTGGCCGCTTCGACCAAGACTCTTCGTATCGAGGCCCATAAGTTAGGTTACACTGGACGTTCGGCGGCCCATAAGCCTTTGATTACGAAAACCAACGTATCAACGAGAAAGCGCGCCTTCGATGGGACAAAGACCACCGTACTTGGACTCTGGATGACTGGAAACGCGTCCTTTGGAGTGACGAGTCACGATTTACCCTTTTCCGTTCCGATGGACGTGTTTGGGTATGGCGTTTACCAGGAGAACACCTTTTGCCCGAGTGTGCGTCCCAACTGTAAAGTTTGGTGGAGGAGGATTGATGGTATGGGCCTGTTTCTCCTGGTATGGGGCTGGCCCACTGGTGAAGGTTGATGGTGCGATGAATACCAATGAGATACTGTGATATTCTCGACAATCATGTCCTTCCTACCTTGTGGGCAACGTACGGTATGGATGATTGCCGGTATCAAGACGACAACGCAACATGCCATGTTGCAAGGAGGATTCTTGATTGGTATGGGAACAACAACGTTAAACGCATGGAGTGGCCGGCGCAGAGCCCTGATCTTAACCCAATTGAACATCTCTGGGACGAATTGGACCGTCGGTTGAGGGCCTGCACCCCACTCCCCAAAAGCAAGCCTGAACTATGGAACTTCCTGTTAAACATTCGGAAGGAAATTCCTCTTGCCACTATGGCTAATTTAGTGAAAAGCATGCCCAGCAGCTGTGATCGCAGCCAAAGGAGACCCCCTACCTCCTATTAATTTTAATAAATATGTGTTTATGTCGTTATAGTGTCGTGTCCCGTCACTTTCTTCCACATAGTGTATATATACATGTACAGAGAGAGAGAGATAAAAATACATACATATAGATAAATCTCATATAAATAAATCTCATATAAATAAATAATTCATATGACTAATCACTTTTGTGCTTGATTACCTTAAAAAAAAAATCTAGCCAAATGCAAAAATATTTATGGTAAGTATTTTGTATATGGCTCGATTTTTATGCCTTGATTATTCATATTGTTTCCATTTACTTACTTTTCAATGTTCTCCGTGACCCACAAATATGGGTTTATGGAAATATGTTTATGCATTTTATCAAGAATAACAACATCTACTTTATTAAATGCAGGCCTGAATGGACGAGTGGCTAACGCTCAGTACCACAGGTTTTGGGTTCGAGTCCCGGCGGTGCCATGGATGTTTGTAGCGGTTTGAAATCCACTTTAAACCGTAGGTCCCGGTCTAACAGGATCGTAGAGCGTTGCAGGGGCATTGTTACTCCTCGTCCGTAGCTTATCTTCAAATTATACGCACCCCCTGGGTAATGCAAAGTGAGTAACGTCTGTGCAGCGCTTTTGCCTTAAGGCATCCAAGAAGCTGTGTAATTGTTTGCCAGCTGCATTAAAAAAAAAATTATTAAATGCATTTTCGGAATGGAAATGATTTTTGACAAACCATTTAAATACATAATTAATATTTGAAGATATCATTTGCCAATGACTTGATAGCCAACGCGACTGAAATTCGTATTTAAGGTTTAGAAGGAAAGTAATATAAAAATAAAACACATAGGAAGCTCATACCCTCTTTACTGACATGTTATTTCCAAAATTTGCAATAAATTAGAAAATATTGAATAAAATATAATGCTTAAATGCTAACTTTTTTATTTAACAAAAACAGTATCATATTCCATATTTTTAGTTTTTCATAAACATCATCAGCGTCTCAAAATAAAACTATCTATAACAGACATTTTTAAAAATGAAACTAACTTGATGAGACAAGTACCAAGGAAACCCGAGGTATGTATCTCCCTTAGATTCATATCTATCTACAAATATTTTTAAAAATCAAATTAAAATCCATATTTTATAAATTATTTCTCCTTTATTTCATTATCTTTTTTTTTTTTCTTTTTCTTTTTTTTTTTTTTATCCCTCGATTTTACAAATTATTTTTTCATCTTTTCTTGTTTTTATATTTTAGCTATTTTAAAATCATTCTATATTAAAAACAATTTACCATATGAATCTAACTTTAATAAGACGGGTCCAAAACGATATTGATAAAATTAACATCAGAAAGAAAAGAACTCCTTTACAAAAATCAAAATTCTCAATTCTGCACACCTGTTCTGTCTTTATCGTCAGATAAGCATAGCGCCACCTGTGGACAATAATCATATATAATAGTTACAAAGTTCTTATTATATTTAAAATTTTAACAATTCATTATATGTATTAGATATTAATTTAAAATTTTTTTTATTATGGAATATTCATTTTATAAGCAACAATGTTTGAAAATTAATGTCCTTTAAAATATTTTCATTTCCGCCCTAAAAAATTTTTTTGAATCAAATATATAATTCAGTTTTAACTTTCTTTTTTTTATCACAATCATTGGAAGACAGAAATGATATGTCTTCTCTATTTGTTGATTATAAACGCAGCAATTATTGAAAGCAAATATACATCACATCTAACTTCACAAATAGAATATTTATATTTAGCCTATTTTCGAATTTATAAATAGTATTTTACTCTCTCAATTGAATATAAGTATTCAATAAAGGTTAAAATACTTACTCTTAACCTTAATACTTAATACTCTTGTATGATTAAAATGATCTTTTTGCTCATTATGTTTTGAAAATTGGTCGTAAAAGATTATAAAAACTGTAATTTGAATTTTTTTATTTCACTAAAACATTTTATCACAAATAAAACTATTAATTTGTATACATACTATAATACTTATAAAATTATCTTAGTATTAAATTTTCATAATTTTAACATCATTCGGTCAATTCATTCTTTTTTATTTAATTGCTCCTTATAATTATTTTTTTTCCAATTTAATATAATATCATTTAAAGTTATTGCAAATAAAAAAAATCGGCCTTGCTTTTTTTAAAAATATATATTAAAAATATGTAAACATCCAAACTAATTATTTCGAAAAGGAAAAAATAGATTCCGGTGTATAAGTCTTTCTTGATAAATTAGGATAAAGCTCATTATTTTCTAAATTTATAAACAAAAAAATTATAATTGCATATTTAAAAAATTTTAATTAATATAATAAAAATATTTTTTCTACAAATAATTTTGTATTTATTTCCAATAATATAAATTTATTTCCAATTCGTATCAAATTTCAGATTTATTTTGGTGGCGCCATCTATCATCATCAATAATAAAAGATAAAACTCCTAAAAATTAATAGTTACTTCACATTCAACCTAAAAAAAAAAATAATAATTTAATTCTAATTAAATTTACCACTCTACATAATTAGAAAATCAAAAAATTATGTTTATATGTATTTTATGTGTTATGTATTAATTCTAATGATAATAAAATAAAAGTTACGTATTAGGAGCTGAAATAAAAATAGGTAGATGAAGTACTAATATGACATACCATTTCAAATATGAGAAGAAAAAAATCAAGAAAATTTACCCTTCTTAAACTGAAAAGCTAGAAAATCATTTCTACAACTGAAGTTTACATTTTGCAGTGAAAAGATTTATTTATATATTTATTTTGTGTTAAAATGTTTCACCATCATGTACAATAACAAAAATTGTTAGTATAATTAAAAATATATATAATAAAAATCATGATATTTAAAATTTTTTGTTAAATAAAAATTATCAATATTTATAATCATGATTAACTTTTTTTTAATAAATTTTAATACAATGATTACAGCAAATTTGAATTTTAGATTAGTTATTTTTTAAAAATATTAAGATAAACTGGGTTCGAATCACATTAAATTTTTGCAATTTTCTCTCTATTATCATATATATATATATATATATGCAAATGAACGAGAGGATATTGCCTTACGTGGGGACTTTTAACGGTAACTGTCTCACATTTACTGTCATACGGAGAAAACCCAGAAAATATTCGTTCTGCAGTTGAGCGGACGATGTGAGACATTTTATATACGTTATCATGATCACTGCCGAGTATCCTCGTTTCTAAAAGTGATTGCAATGGACTACTTATATATTAATAATGGCATAATTTTTCTTAGAACATTAAATAATAGTGCCAAAACAACGCGCATAATGAAAAAAAAAAAAAAAAATTTAGAAAATATGATAAATAAAAAAACTAAAACTAAAATAATAAATATATTAAAATAATAACAATTCTAAATATATTTACAAATAACAAATAATTAAAATCAAATTACAACCATAAAATATTTTCAGTATCAAAATATTATTTTCCATAAGAATATTAAAAACAAATAATGTGATAGTTCGAAATTTTGAAGATTAAAATACTTCCCATTTTTGGAGTAAATTCGCCAACAGAGAGCAGGTGAAAATTATAGGCAAATATCATAAATGTCCTTCTTTTATTATCCATTGGTGAGCAAGTTGAGACATATATATGTGGAATATTCGGCCGTCATTAAGCAAAAAAGGAGATTAATATGAAATACGAAGATGACCATGTATCACAAAAATAAAGCTTCGTGACCTACTCTTCACTTTCTTGGATTTTAGTATCGTTTGTAGATTATGTGTTCTTACAATTTTATATTTTTATTCATTTAATTAAAAATATTTTTTTTTATTTTATACGTTTAATAACTTATTAAAAGATTTTTAAAAAATTTTTATGTTTAATAATTTATTTAAAAATATTTTTTATTTTATATTTTTATTAATTTATTTAAAAATATTTTTTTTTATTTTATATTTTTAATAATTTATTAAAAATATTTTATTATTTTCTGTTTTATATTTTTTTTGATAATTTATTAAAAAAATATTTATTTTATATTTTTAATAATTTATTAAAAAAAAAAATTTATTTTATAATTTTAATAATTTATTATATAATTTTATAATGAACTGCTAAATTCTCAATTTGCAAAAAAAAAAAAAAAAAAGGCATAAGTTACTGAGTACATCATGTTCTGATCTACTTGTATATCGTGACACGTAGCTGAGTGACAACAAACCCAGATCCAGACGTACAAGAGCATCCACATGGGAATCTGCTTTCAGAAATAAGAGACTCGATGCTAACTGTATGTGCAAGTGTCTCACATTGGTAATCAACTAACTTCGTAGGAGTTTTTGAATTTCTTCCTTAGAATACGCAAATGAGAGAAGTTGCCCTTAAAAGTCCTCGTGGAAGACAATGTTCTTTTATTCCTTGTAGGTGGGTTTCAGAGTTATATATAAGTGGAACAGAAAGCCCATCGATGTGCAAAAAGTCTTAGTATTTCGTCTCAATATATATATAAGTATTCATATATAAGTATTTCAGAATCTGCAGTAGGCAGACGGCTATGGTCCAATCAAGGACTGTAGTACCAGGAAGTTTTTAGTTAGTTGTATTAATTACTATTACAGCGAAATTAATTTCTGAGTTCATAAAAGCGAGCTTTGTTAAATAATCAACTGTTTTACTTTAATCAAAACAATGTGTATTAATGTTAATCTTTATTATAAACATATGCGAAATAAATATATTTGCCAAGTATTGATAAAAAACATTTTCTGCATTTTTTGACAGCGATGCATAAAAAACACAAAAAACATATTAATGTATTGAATTAATATTAAGGATTATATTAATGTATTGAAGTTTAAATGTATGTTTATTCTGACACTATTTAAAAATACTTAATATAAATTACAAAATAATATATATATATATATTTTTTATATTATTTTGTTATTCATTGCGTGGTAGGAAACCTTAAATGCAGAAAACATCACGATTTGACGATGCCAGAAAAGTGCGTTGTTATTAGATCTTCAGCAACAATATTATTATTATTAACAATAACTTTTTTCATAAGTAAATTGTTATAAGTTGTTTGAAGCATCAACAATACAAAAAGTTACTTAAAATCAAAAGAGCTTTTTTGGTAAACCCTTTATTTATGATAACGAATGATAATTGTAAATAATAAAAATATAATTTTAAGAGTTACACAATAATAGTAACAAATAGTTGCAATAATAACAAATAATTACATTAATAAGAGTTCTTCTTCACTGGCGTAACAACCCTATATTGGACCAAGGCCTGTCTGCCTACTGGTAGATTTCGAGAAAGAAGATGCTTTCTTTTATTACGGGATAGGTTGTCAAGTCCTTTATTGTCATATTAGACATTATTATTATTAAACTCATGGTTTAAAGTGGATTCCGAATCACTACAAACACCCATGGCATGGCCCGAATCCTGTGGCACCGAGAGCCAGATTAATTAGAGTTACATAAACAAATAATTTTATAACTATTAAAAATAAAATATAACTATTAAACAATTATAGTATATTTCCAAATATAAGTCGATCCGTGATTGGTAAATTTCTTGAAGAAAAAATGCTAATTTCGAAACTCGTATATAAGCCGAAATGAATATATATATATATATATTCTTATGACGTTCTCTATTTACTGTATTATATTATTATTTTTGGCGTATGTTTTAGTACTTATCTGTTAGCTGGTCGCAAATTTCGCCAACGTTTTGGCGACGTCAGAAAAAAAGAAAAAAGAAACAAGTAATATAAAAAAAAAAAAAAAAATTTTAAAAGTTAATTCCTACTTTTTTCACTCTATTGCAGAAAGTCCTTCAAAAAATAATTTTCATTCATTTTTTTAAATTTATCTGGCGCCATCTATTGGTAGATATATGCAACTCAAATCTAAAAAAAATTAATTCAATTTTATTACTGAATTAATATTTGAAAAAAAAACTGTATTAACATCCAGTGTCATCCACTACAAGTTAAAAAAAAAATGTATTTGAATTTGAGTGGATGAATAAAAAGCATTTCATTAACGATTGAAAATTTGAACAAGATATATATAGGGAGAGTGTGAGCTAACATAAGGAATAGAAAAAAAAAATTTAAAAGTCAATTACTACTTAGGTCAGAAAAGAAAATTTTTATTTTAGTTACTTTTTATAAAAGTTCAAATACATTTTTTTCAAATAGTAATTCATTAATTAAAAATTTTAATTAATAAATTTACATTTGAAAAACTGCATTAACATCCAGTGTCATCCACTACGAGTTCAAAAAAAATGTATTTGAACTTGAGTGGATGAATAAAAAGTATTTTATGAACTATTGCAAATTTGAACAAGATAAATATAGGGAGAGTGTGAGCTAATAGAAGGAATTGAAAAAAAAAAAAAAAGAAAAGAAAGAAAGAAAAGGGGAAAAAACCCCAGCAAATATTAAAAAAATCTTTTGAAAGTAAAACAGCTCATTTTAATAAAACGAGTGGCGATAAAACAAGTAAATTGAATTAAATTTTTTCTTCTTCTTTCCTTTCAAGTTTAATTTGGAGAAAGACCCCCAAATCCATGTTAAATATGCGGCACTGAGTCACTCCAAACAAACATTTTCTTCCAGACTGAACGGCAGTTCCTCTAGCGAGATCCTTAAACATCTTGCCTCTTCCATAAACCTAAATTTAAACCTCTGGTATCTCCCAATTATGCCCAATGCATGTTTTCTACTCCCTACCACTAAACCGAACACAAAATCCTTCCAAATGGAAAAAAAGAATGCTTTTCGAACACCATTCTCCATTACATTCGATTTCTATGCTTTTCCTCTCGGACGAATCCCTGGCAAAATAAAGCACGCTAAGGTAGAGAATGAGAATCTGGCATCGTGCCAAAAGACCAAAATAGAAACACGAATAGAACGGGGCGGAGGGGGGGATGAAAGAAGAAGGGGTTTAGAAGACAACCAATAGAAAACCCTCGAGCAGAGTTCTATTAAAGAAGGGGTGAATCTCGTTGACTGGAATGGGGTAGGGATATTTTATTATTTTAATATAATCGTCTGCTGAAAGCGAAATTTAAATTATTCGTTTGAACCTCCTGACGATTTTTTTTTTTTTAAATCAAACGATAAGTTGTCGTTATCAAGGACTATTGTAGGGGGTGGTGGACTCATTAATAAGTGCGGAGTTGCTGAAGTAATCATGGTTCGAAGTACAATGGAACATTTCGAATTGAATTATTATTCAGTTTTTTGTGAAAGGGTGATTTTTTATTTTTTTTTTTTTTTTCTCCTTAACTCTGAGATTAATGCAAGCTGAATTTTATTGCAGATATTTAAATGTAGAATTGAATTATTTCCAGTAAATAATGAACTGACTTCTGTCAAGCATTGCCAGAGCCTAATATTTTTTTTTGAAATGTTACTTTTAAAATTATTTAAATTGTTTAAGAAATCATCATGCTAAAAGAATTCTTCATTTTATTATTTTTATTCAATGATTAATCTTGGAGTTAATGTATGTAAGAATTTTTCGTGTAGATAAAAATCAGAAATTTTTTTTTTTACAATTATGAATTTTTTTATATATATTCCTTAAAAATTCAATGCCACATATTTTAAACATAATTTATCAATCAAATATATTTTTTTTTAAATAAAACTTGGAGATGACGGTACAATAAAATACACCTTTATACATAAATTAATCGATCATAAAAAAATAATGTTAATTTTTAAAAAAAATTTAAAATATATAATCCTTGAAAATTCAATGCCACATATTTAAAAAAAAAAAAAAAAAAAACAATTTATCAGTCAAATACGTTTTTTTTAATTAAAACTGGTAGAAGACAGAACAGTAAAATACATTTTTATATATAAATTAGTCAATCATAAAAAAAAATAATGTTTAATTTTTCCTTTCCAAACTTGATGTATATTTTATAATTACATAATACATCATAATGTAATTATAAAAAGTGTGGTATTTTTTTAGCGATACTTGACATTTGAGTGGGTCAAATATTTTTAAATAATGGTTGAAAACTTGTGATTTGTTATTTTATGTATTATATTTACTACAAACATTAAGAACAGCAAAAATTCTATTCTAGATCAATGATGTTATTAGTTTACTTTTTTTTGTAAACAAACTTTAAATTGAAATCAAGCCCCCACTCGTGGCTCAATGGCAACGTGCTATTGGTGAACATTACGGTGGAGGTTCAATCCGCTGGCGGCTTTGTTGCAAATACTGTTTCAAAAAACGAGGAGACTCGATGGTGTTTGGGATGTTCAACATCTTGCCTTGTTAGTAGAACTACCTGGTGTGTGTGTTCCGGGTTTTCTCCCATACGATACACAAATGAGGGTAGTTCCTCTAAAAAGTCCTCCCGAAAGGAGAGGACAGAGACTGACCCTCCCCAACCTCCTTCCGTGAGACCACACTGGCTCTTAGACTTGGTCTAGATGTTTCTGTCTACCAAGTGGGATAAGGGAAAAAAAAAATTGAAATCAAACAATTAAATAAAATTTGCCAACAAACGCTTAAAATTCCTAAATTAATCGCACTTTCATTTTTGATCACCCCACAGACACATTTTCAAATATATTCTATAGCCGTCATAAAAATATTTTCATAAATTTTAACTATTCCCAGCATAATATTACTTCAAAACTCATTCTGGTATCGTAGGAACAGAAAATTAAAGCAACAAGATAGCACAAAGTATGAAAACTAAGTTTGTGTAATTCAATTCTTACACAATCAAAATGGAGAAACATTTTTAAATGGTCATTTCAAATGGCAGGCACGTTCATCTAAGTCCTTCGCCACTAGAGCGGTAAAGGTCTAGCGGATTCAGCGTTACCCAGAGTGAACTGCGAGCGACATTTCACCCACATCGTGCCTCAACAATTTTAAACACAACCCACAAAAGTTTTTCTTTGGGAAAATTCGCATTCTCTTTCTCGAACCCAATGGATGGACTTTCCAACCCACACATTTATTGTTCCTATTCCGCCACAGACGATTTTTTTCTAATTCTTGTTATAATTTTTTATGTTCTAAATATTAAGAATTTTGTTTTCCTTTTCTCATTCCACTTGGTAGACAGCAACATCTAGACCAAGTCCAAGAACCAGGATGGTCCCATAGAAGGGGAGAGCACAGCTTCTGTTCTGATGGAGCAGGTAGAAGTCTCACTTGGCTCCGAGTCGTTGTAGAAGGAAGGAAGTGCCTTCCGGGGGAACTTTTAGAGAGTAGTACGACCCCCGTATCTAAGGTAGAAAACCCGGAAAACTCCCACCAGGTAGACCGACTCACGAGGCAAATGCTGAACATCAGGAACGCCGTCGCGCCTTCCCGTTTTTGGAAACAGCGGATTGTACATCCGCCCTAATGCTCACCAGCGGCGGCACGCGTTGCCACTGAGCCACGAGTCGGTTTTTTGTTGTAAATAAAAGAAAAATAAAAGAAGCTTTCAGTTTATTCAATTACAAAGATGTAATTCGATTGTATATTCGAGGATTAAAAATACAGTATACTATAAATATTGTTTCTTAATTTTTTTTTTTAGCTGATGTACGAAAGGGGGCTCACAAACAATATTTTGTTGTAAAGGGATTTGACAGTTGGGTACATACCATAGGATATTTTTCCAAACATCAGAAAACAGATTTTCACATTTCTCTTTCAACTTTTGAAAATCCTGATACGATAAAAAAAAAAAAGACAACAATAATAAATTAATCTCACAAATTATCGACGTAGTTTGTACTTCTCAAGTTATCGAAAAATAGAAATTTTCAATCATTAAGATATTTATTCTTTGTAATCGTCAAGGTATTGCTTTAAGAGCACACGGAGATTTTGAGAGATTTCAATAGAAAATACACCGAATGAAAATGAAGGGAATTTTAGTACTCAGTTAAGATAAAGAAGTGGAGCACGCCAGTGATACAGTTTTAATTACTCATTTTCAACACTTTAGCAAAATTATTATTTATTGGCCACGGGAGGGACAAATGTGTGCTCTTGTGTGCAAATCTGTGAGAAATCTGTGACAAATGTGCAAATCTTGGCCACTGCCATGAAAAAAATAAAAAATACCGGATGGGGATATATATACCGGAGCTATTTACCGGATGGGCTTAAAAACTCTCATTTTCACTTTAAATAAAATTGTCTTGCTTTCACCAGACCATCTTTTAAAACAATTTTACATTAAACTTTCTTATGAATTAATTTCTTTTATTAAATTATTTAATAATTATTCAGTTATTTTGTAAATAAATATTATGTACAAAAAGCTCGCGAAGGAAAAAAAAAATTAATAATATCAAAATAAAAGTGATTGTGGACACGAAAAACCCCGCACCCCCAAAAATACACATATATATTTTACAGGTAAAAATCTCTTGAAAATTCTATAATATATATGTATTTAATTTCTTTAGATATAATAAAATATGAATATTATACCATGGTGAAAAAGAAAATGATTTGATGGGCGATATTATATAATCTTAATAAGAATTTTTGTATTAGAAAAAAAAAAAGTTTTTTACTCTATTTAATAGCCAATTTAAATACCTAGAATATTTTTAGAAAAATATTCAATTCAGTAGTATCTTGCTAAAGCTTGCAGAGACTTGTAGGCTGCGCCGCATGTACTCACTTTGCCCCATATACATTTCAAAAGAATTACCGAAAAAAAAAATATTATTTATTTTTATTTAAGTAGATTAAATATTATTTATAATAAAAAAGAAAGAAAGAATTTGATGCAATAGCTGAATAAAGGATTTTAGTACTGGATTGGATTTTTTTAGTAACCAAACGTATAAGTGATTAATCAAATGGTTTATTCATCGATTTTTTTTTTTTTTTTTTTTTTTTTTTTTTTTTCCATACCCAAAAAAAAAATGTTACGAAGAATTTTTTTAATCCACGAATAGTGTTAAAAAGACTTGCGTATTTAAATACACTTATCAACAACCACAACTGATTTGTTGAGTGTAATTTTAAAAGGCATCATTTTTTTGTCACTAATTATCGTAAAGTTAAAAAAAAAAAAAAATACGAAATTAATCTTATATCCAGACGAGCGTTAACCTTACTAGTCGTTAGCACGTTAATGACAAAAGAATCTCATCTTCTAGTCTGTTATAAAGTAAAAAGCATGAATATAATAATGTTCGAATCTTCTTAATAATCTTCGAATACACTTTAAGGTATACTTATACTTCAGTTTAATAAAGAACTGAATCTCGATATTGTTCTTAATTTTTTTATTCTTTCCCCAAAATCTAAAAATTTTTTTAAATTATCATTTATATTTTCTGTTAGTAAAATGGTGAGGCAGAAAATGTAAGAAAATATAAACAAAATAGCATTAAATAAACGTACTTATTTAGGAACTATAAAAAGTCTATTGGTTAAAAATAAATAAAATTAGTCTATTTGCTATGAAAAACATATCAACGGAAAAAAATAACAAAAACACGTGTCGATTAGAAAATGATGTCATATTGCTGAATTTATCGTTTTTGAAGTTAATTTTTATTTTTAAGTTGGCAATTTGGAAGAGAATGCAAGAGTTGCGAGCTAGGCACTCTGATTCTTCGGAATGATTTTTTTTTATCCCAGCCGCTATTACGATATACAACAATCACTCTTTTTCTCATTTGTAACAATGCGAAAATAAACATTTGAGAATCTTCCCGTACAGTTACAGTGACTCTAAACCTGAATTTTAAAATAATGCATTTCAGTAATTGTGTTTATTTCACTGACTTGCCAAACATTAAAACATGAGGTAGAATATAAAGATAACAGTAAGTTAAGATGTCAATAAACATAACAGTAAGCTAACATACCGATAATCATAACAGTAAGTTAAGAGCATATATAATATAACAGTAAGGTAACATACCGATAATCATAACAGTAAGCTATTAGAATATATAATATAACAGTAAGGTAACATACCGATAATCATGACAGTAAGCTAACATATATATATATAACAGTAAAACATACCGATAATCATATCAACATATCAGTAATTATAACAGTAAACTAACATATCAATAATTATCAATAAACAGTAAGCTAATGTATCAGTAAACATAATTGTAAGCTGAAACTAATAACATAACATAACATAATAACATTAAAACTAATAACATAACATAACAATAATCTAACATATCAGTACACATAAAAAACTAATAACATAGCATATAACATAATAGTAAACTAATAACGTAACATATAACATAGCAGTAAACTAATAACTTGACATATAACATAACAGTAAACTAATAACATAACAGTAAGCTAAAATTCTTAAATAACTTTGTAACTAGATATTATTAAGAAGCGCTTTCATTAACTACATTTATTTAAAACAGAAATGTTATAAAAGGACTTGAAGAACTTATGTTTCTTGAAGAATTTGAACATTAAATACATGCTTCTTTAAACAATTCTGAAATGCTTTAGATTTTAATCTTTTACATACTATTATGAAAGCAGAAATACATAATAGGATTTATTTTCTTAAATCGTTTTTTTTTTTTTTTTTTAAACTAATTTATCAACTTAAACTAATCTATTTAGCGTTAAAGGGATTTAACTAACATTGTTTTAGGAGATAAGCACAACGAAAACTTTCACTATCTGCAAAATTATTCACAGAAACATTAACTTTTGTTTCATAAAAGGCCGCATATGGGAAGTTCATTATCTGAGTCTGTAACACAAAAAGCTTTTTTTTACTTAAAAGCCAATTTATATTCCTAACACAGAAGATTCATTTAAATACCACGGCTTGCATAAACTGGTTCTGCATTTATCTAGGACCAAACAGTTCTTTATTTAGAATTCCCTGACTCCAGTTCCATATATTTTCGAATAAAGATTCCAGGCGTCTCATATTTAAATCGAGCCCCAAGAACTTGCTGAAAAAAGAACAAACAATAAAGCTTCTTTTGGCAAAAGGCCTGAATGTTATCTTGCCAGATATATTTCCCCCTTCATTTATATTTGCCAAATGGTAAGGCTATTGACTTTTCATTCGAAACCCTTTGAAAATCTTCTATTTTTCCGCGTTTTAGTTTCAAATTTTTTTTATTTTGGAACTGTTCATCCTTATTTTAGATTTCAAAACATGATATTAAAGAGAAAAAAAGTATACGATGACAAATAGTTTCCAAACAATATGGATGATAAAAAGCCATTTTATTTCTGTTATAATGCAGCTGTCATAATCCATGAATTGGAGGTTGTTGTTGTGCCATAATTCATTTTTTTTACCCTTGCCATTTTTTTCTTGCGAATTGGAGAAGTGATTTATTGCTCGCATGGAAAAAGTTCAAGAAAGTTTCACGTTGAAATATTTCATTTTGCATTCCAAAAGCAAAAATTAATATATATTTATTAAAAATTAATAAATATATGTTAATATAATATATAATTAATATTATATATATATATATATATATATATATATATATATATATATATATATAATTAATTAAATTTTTAACCCATGCCATTTGCTTAAGAACTGAAGAAGTGATTTATGATGGCATGGAAAAGTTCGAAAGTTTTGATTTGAAATATTTCATTTTACATTCAAAAGCAAAAATTAATAAATATATGTTAATATAATATATAATTAATATTATATATTATATTATTATATATTATATTAAATTTAATATATATTAATATTATATATTAAATTTTTTAACCCCTGCCATTTGTTTACGAACTGAAGAAGTGATTTATTATGGCATGGAAAAAGTTCGAAAAGTTTTGCTTTGAAATATTTCTATTTTATATTCTAAAAAAGCAAAAATTAATTAATATTTATTATGAAAACTTATATATTACTGTGCTGGGAATAATAAATTAATAATTAATAACAGATCTCCATATTTAAATGCAAATTTTAATATATCAGTATTTCATAAAAATATTTATTTAAATGCCCACATAATCAACTTCTAAAAAACAAATAAAATAAAAATAATCTTTAAAAACTTAATCCGCAATAAATACTTTAAATTTGATAAATGAGCTAATTTGATAATCCTAATTTTAGATTTCAAAACATGATATTAAGGAGAAAAAAAGTACACCATGACAAAATAGTTTTCAAACAATATGGATGATAAAAAGCCATTTTATTTCTGTTATAATGCAGCTGTCATAATCCATGAATTGGA
The DNA here is from genome assembly GCA_021605095.1 of Caerostris extrusa. Lineage (NCBI taxonomy): Eukaryota > Metazoa > Arthropoda > Arachnida > Araneae > Araneidae > Caerostris > Caerostris extrusa. Next base: position 20,539 of record BPLR01016614.1, on the reverse strand, counting down.
GGTTGCTGTTGTGCAATAATTCCTTTTTTTTAACCCTTGCCATTTTTTCTTTCTACGAATTGGATAAGTGATTTATGCTGGCATGGAAAAAGTACGAAAGTTTCGTTGAAATATTTCATTTTACATTCAAAAAGCAAAAAATTAATATATACTTATTAAAATTAATAAGTATATATTAATGTAATATATAATTAATATTATATATATATATAATTAATATAATTTTTTAATCCTTGCCATTTTTACGAACTGGAGACGTGATTTATGATGGCATGGAAAAGTTCGAAAGTTTTCCTTTGAAATATTTCATTTACATTCAAAAAGCAAAAATTAATATATACTTATTAAAAATTAATAAGTATATATTAATGTAATATATAATTAATATTATATATATATAATTAATATAATTTTTAATCCTTGCCATTTTTTTACGAACCGGAGACGTGATTTATGCTGGCATGAAAACAGTTCGAAAGTTTCGCGTTGAAATACTTAATATTTTTCATTTACATTCAAAAAGCAAAAATTAATAAATATTTATTATGAAAACTTATATGTTATAGTGCTGGGAATAATAAATCAATAGTTAATAGCAGATTTCAATATTTCAATGCAAATTTTTATATATTATGATTTCATGAAAATATTTATTTAAATGTCCACGTAATCAACTTCTAAAGAGTAAATAAAATAAAAATAATTATTAAATACTTAATCCGCAATAAATACTTTACATTTGATAAACGTGTAAATTTGATAATCCTTATTTTAGATTTCAAAACATGATATTAAGGAGAAAAAGTAGACGATGACAAATAGTTTCCAAGCAATATGGATGATAAAAACCCATTTTATTTCTGCATAATGCAGCTGTCATAATCCATGAATTGGAGGTTGTTGTTATGCCATAACTCATTTTTTTAACCTTTGCCATTTTTTTCTACGAATTGGTGAAATGATTTATGCTGGCATGCGAAGTTCGAAAGTTTCGCGTTGAAATATTTAATATTTTTCATTTTACATTCAAAAATCAAAAATGAATAAACATTTATTACGAAAGTTTATATATTACAGTGCTGGGAATAATAAATCAACAGTTAACAACAGATTTCAATGCAAATTTTGACATTATAATTTCATAAAAATATTTATTAAAATGTCCACATAATCAACTTCTAAAGAGTAAATAGGTATAAATATAATGAATTAATAAAAGATAATTTATTATTAATAATAAACTATAAAAGTAATCATTAAAAACTTAATACGTAATAAAGGCTTTATATTTTGATAAACGTATACTAAAGCAGTCTGATGAATAGCTCATTTAGTTTCCAAACTGAAAAAAAAAAAAAAAAAAAAAAACCAGTAAACTCCACTGCATATAGTGAGATTGGGTATGATAAACCAGTAAGCAATTTAAGTCCTTCCACTGTGTTTTAATAGTTTGGTTTGGTTTGGCGCTCTACGGTCGTCGTGTGCACACGGGCTGAACAGACCGGGACCTGGATTCCGTACCACTAACAAACCTCCAACTTGAAGCCTGTGTTCCAAAAAGGCCAGAGCGCTAGCCAATAGGCCACCAGGCCACCACTGTGCTTAAGGATGGGAAATTGAAGGAAAATCAAATACTTAAAGTGACACCTAGGTTGATATTTGTTCAAAAAACTGTGATGACACATTGGGTGAAATGAGGTAGGTTCAGCTTGGATAATGCTAAATGGGCTATAAGAGTGGTGAAAGACAAGATCAAATTGGCCCAAAAATTGAGATGGACCAATTTTAGAGGCATATTTTTAAAATTTTATTAATCTGAAGACTGTCTGGAACGGAAGAACGTTCTCGGGTAGTCCCTTGGCCCAGCATGGGCTGCCGAGTCAATGATGATTCGGTTTGGTTTGTCGCTCTGCGGTCATTATTGTGCAAACGAGGGCTAAACAGACCGGGACCTACAGTTTAAAAGTGGATTCGAACCACTCACAAACATCCATGCCATCGCCAGGATTCGATTCTGAAACCTGTGATACCAAAGGCCAGAGCGTTAGTCACTTAGCCACCGCCGAATCAATGAAAAGAAGAATATTAAATAAATCTTTTTTCCCTATTTCTTTAATTGAAAAAAAAAAAAAATAGTGGAAAAACTCAAGTGAATATTTTTTTCAATAAATAATTCACCGTTTTCTGTCATTAATATTTCAAAATTAAGCAAAAAAACACGGCCTAATGGCCCATTGATTAACTCTGACCTTGGGTACTACAGGCTTCAAGTTCGAATACTGGCTGTGGCACGGATGTTTGTTAGAGGTTTGGAATCCATGTTAAACTGTAGGTCCCGTATAATTAGCCATCATGTGTATAAAATGACAGTAGATCGGCACACCCTATACTAAAACACAAAATGAATGATATCATACATTTATTTTTGATTCCAAAAAACTCGACTACGGGATTAAAAAACACTTTGTAAAGGTGTGTCATTTCGTTAAAGCTGCGTCAAGAAAGAATGCGAAACCCTACGAAATTCTTTCGGGACGAATGAATGGTAATAATAGCCGTGTGTTAAGAGTCGACTGAATTAGAGCGCTCTCTCCCCTACCTTTGCAGGTTGATGGGCGAAGTGAGTGGCGGGAAGACAGATAAAACACTTGGAGGACAACTTTGACACCGTAATAAACGCCTGACAGGTTTGCGGGTTAAACAGGCCAGTGCGAGATCCGAGAGGAGATTTGTAAAAGAAAAACTGTGCTAATTTGATCTATTTTCGGGACTTTCACCTCTCTCACTTTGATATATCTGAATCCTTTTTTTCTTCTTACCCCATACTTCTTCAATTACTAACGCGAATAGAAAAATGTCATGTTGTTCAAAGTCACTTAGTTACTAGAAGTAAAAATCACATATCATTTACATGACATTCATTATTTTTTTCCGTTTAAATGTATATTTATTTGCCCGATTCGTGGCCAAGTGGCAACTTGTGAAACTAGTGTGCAGAATGTTTGAATTCTCTAGCGGCATTGTTGTAGTCGCTCCTTACGGAAACGTAGAAACTCGACGGTGATAAAATTAAATAAATAAATCGATATTCATTGCAATTAATAACTTGCAAATTAATTACAATGACTTTTTTGCAATTATTGTGTACTGCTTTTATACAAATATTTATAGTTTGTCACATATTTAATAAGCTTAGCATAAGAATCTAATGGCCAGATATTACTGCTGATAAATTTCTAACCATGACAGTAATCGGAAGAATTATACCTAATAATTTTATTAATTAAATTAAATATGTAAATAAATCGATACTAAATACAATTACTACAATTACTTTTACTTATTAATTACTTACAAATTAATTACAAGACTTTTTTGCAATTGTTGTATGCTGCTTTTATACAAATATTTGTAGTTTGTAGTATGTCACATATTTAATGTCGTTAGAGCAGTATAAGAATCAAATGGCCAGATATTACTGCTAATAAATTTCTATCCATGAACTATTGTGAGGGTTATACATAATAATTTTATTAATTCAAAATAAATAAATTGATATTAAATTACAATGACTACAATTACTTTTACGTATTGATTATTTTTTGCAATTATTGTTTTCTGCTTTTATACAAATATTTGTAGTTTGTCTGATTTTTTATCATAAAATGTCGTGTATTTAATGTCGTTAAAGTAGTATAAGAAACAAATGACCTATTGACAAATCTCTAACACTAATTGGAGGATTATTCTAATAATTTTATCAAATAAAAATAAATAAGTCTATATTAAATTACAATTACTGCAATTACTTTTACTTATTTGCAATTATTTTTGCTTTTACACAAATTAGGCTTTTATATTAAATTAGATTTGCTTAATAATTGCCTTTAAATTGCATTAAATTTGCTTTTATACAAATATTGTAACTTGTAATTTGTCTGATATTTATCATAAAATGTCGTATATTTAATGCCGCTAGGGTAGTATAAGAATCAAATGGCCAGATATTACGGCTAATAAATTTCTAACATTACACTAATTTGGGTATTATACCTAAGAATTTTATTAATTAAAAATAAATAAATCGATACTAAATTACAATTACTACAATTGCTTTTACTTATTAATTTGCAAATTAATAACAATTACTTTTCTTTTCAAGTCCAAAACTGTTAAACCCAATAATCTGTGTAAAAGTCTCACATCGACTGTTTGATTACCTGCTGAGAGTTTTCCGGTTTTCTCCCCCATACCACACGCAAAGGTGGCCAATTACTCGTAAAAGTCCTCCCAGAAGGCAATCTCCTTCTGTCATAACCCGTCATAGTCATAAGTGGTTCATGAGACACACCCACGTTGACATACAAAATTAAAAAAATTATTTGCTTACTGAAACATATTTTTTTGTAATGTTGGATGTGATTGCCCTAGCGTTTGTCGAAAGAAATAATTTTTATTTAAAAATAAATAAATTGGTATTAAATTACAATGACTACAAATGCTTTTTTTTTTACTTATTAATTGCAATTAATTTTCTTTTCAATCCTAAAAACTGTCAAACCCAAATAATACGTGTAAAAGTGTCTCGCATCGATAGTCTGATTGCCTGTTAAGAGTTTTCATGGTTTTATCCCATATGACGTGCAAATGTGGGCAATTATTCTAAAAGACATCCCAGTAAGCCCTCTTATCATCCGTCGTAGCCATGGAGGGTATCATGATGGGTATCATAAGTGGTACATGAAGCCCCATGTTAAAAATACAACATAAAAAAATTACTACAGTTATTTTTACTTATTAATTACTAGCAAATTAGTTACATTACTTTTCTTTTCACGTCCAAAAATTGTCAAAACCCAATAATATGTGTAAAAGTGTCTCGCATCGATAGTCTGATTACCTGTTAAGTTTTCATGGTTTTATCCTATATGACGTGCAAATGTGGGCAATTACTCTAAAAGACATCCCAGTAAGCCCTCTTATCATCCGTCGTAGCCATGGAGGGTATCATGGTGGGTATCATAAGTGGTACATGAAGCCCCATGTTAAAAATATAAAAAAAAAAATTACTACAGTTTTTTTATCCTATTAATTACTAGCAAATTAGTTACGTTGCAAAACCCAATAATATGTGGGCATCGATAGTCTCTGAAAAAGAGTTTTTTCATGGTTTTATCCTAATGACGTGCAAATGTGGGCAATTGCTCTAAAAGCCCTCCCTCTTATCATCCGTCGTAGCCATGGAGGGTATCATGGTGGGTATCATAAGTGGTACATGAAGCCCCACGTAAAAATACAACATAAAAAAAAATTACTACAGTTATTTTTACTTATTAATTACTAGCAAATTAGTTACAATTACTTTTCTTTTCACGTCCAAAAATTGCTCCCAATAATATGTGTAAAAAAATCGCATCGATAGTCTGATTGCCTGTTAAGAGTTTTCATGGTTTTATCCTATATGACGTGCAAATGTGGGCAATTACTCTAAAAAGACATCCCAGTAAGCCCTCTTATCATCCGTCGTAGCTGATGGAGGGTATCATGATGGGTATCATAAGTGGTACATGAAGCCCCATGTTAAAATACAACATAAAAAATTACTACAGTTATTTTTACTTATTAATTACTAGGTTAGTTACAATTACTTTTCTTTCACGTCAAAAATTGTCAAAACCCAATAATATGTGTAAAAGTGTCTCGCATCGATAGTCTGATTGCCTGTTAAGAGTTTTCATGGTTTATCTATATGACGTGCAAATGTGGGCAATTACTCTAAAAGACATCCCAGTAAGCCCTCTTATCATCCGTCGTCAGCCATGGAGGGGTATCATGGTGGGTATCATAAGTGGTACTGAAGCCCCACGTTAAAATACAACATAAAAAAAAAAATTACTACAGTTATTTTTACTTATTAATTACTAGCAAATTAGTTACAATTACTTTTTTTTTCACGTCCAAAAATTGTCAAAAAACCCAATATATGTGTAAAAGTGTCTCGCATCGATAGTCTGATTGCCTGTTAAGAGTTTTCATGGTTTTATCTATATGACGTGCAAATGTGGGCAATCCTGAAGACCCTCTCATCATCCGTCGTAGCCATGGAGGTATCATGGTGGGTATCATAAGTGGTACATGAAGCCCCACGTTAAAATACAACATAAAAAAAATTACTACAGTTATTTTTACTTATTAATTACTAGCAAATTAGTTACAATTACTTTTCTTTTCACGTCCAAAAATTGTCAAAACCCAATAATATGTGTAAAAGTGTCTCGCAACGATAGTCTGATTGTCTGTTGAGAGTTTCCGGTTTTTCTCCCATACTACCCGTAATTAAGTCTAAATGTCCTCCCAGAAAGCAATATCCTCCTCTCATCATCACCAATTGTAGCCATGTGTGGTGTTGTGGTATATATAAGTGGTACATGAGGACTACCCATGATAAAATACAAAATGAAAAAATTACTACAGTTACTTATTAATTACTAGCAGATTAGTTACAATTACTTTTCTTTTCAACCCCCAAAACTGACAAACCCAATAATGTGTGTAAAAATGTCTCACATCTAGTCTGATTGCCTGCTGAGAGTTTTCTGGTTTTTCTCCCATACTATGCGCAATTACGTCTAAAGTCCTCCCAGAAAACAATATTCTTCTCTCATCACCAGTTGTAGCCATGTGTGGCATCATGGTTTGCATAAGTGCTGCATGAGGATCATCCATGTTAAAATACAAAATAAAAAATTATTTGCTTACTGAAATCGATATATATATATATTTGGAATTTTGGATGCGGTTGCCCTAAGCGTTTGTCACAAGAAATATTTTTTTTAATTAAAAATAAATAAATTGATACTAAATTACTTTTACTTATTATTTACGTGCAAATTAATTACAATTATTTTTCTTTTTTAGCGAGCCCAAAAATTGCCAACTTATTCACTTTATAATGCATAAAAGCTATATCTTTATTGCACAAAGCGAAAAAAATAAATAAATAAAAGGCCTAATGCATTAATAATCAAATTTCCCATGCTACCATGTGTCTCTAATTAATTGGATAAAGAAGCATTTTAACTGCTAGACCATGGTTGGGCCAGAACTTCTGCATTGTAGACAAATTTATTGGTGAGTAGGAGACTATTTATCAAATCTGATAAGTCTTGATAAATGGGATTTTTAACATGGAAATAACAGAAAAAGATAAAATGGGTATGATATTGAATTGTTGAGTTTTAATGTACTTCGTGTACCGAAATGTTATTGACAATTCTCTTCGATAAACATATTTTCTACTTCAATAATCTATCGGCTAACTTATTAGTGGAATGCATTGTCCATCAATGAAATGCATTTTCTAATAGTGGAATATATTGTAGCAAAAATCTATTGGACTGAATATCATATGCAATTTCTATAAAAGTCTTCAGAGATAGAATTATTCAAATAAAAAAAAAAACCGATGTTTTAAAATTTAACATATCTAAAATAAATTCCAGATTTTACATATTATTATTTAATACTTTTCGTGTCTAAGCTGAAATTAGCCATATCCGTGTTGTGATAACGAGTGCAAATTAATATTCAGTAAGTAGAAGGTTAGCACGTGTTTGCAATCAAACTGAACTGCTACAAATGGATCAACAATGAATGAATAAAAATGAACGAGACTGAGTGAGATTATGGTGGAGTATGAGAATTCACAGCGTTATTAGAATTGCCTAATGAGAGTTTGTCCGTCTACCTCCATGCGATACACAAATGTTGGGCAATTATCTCAAAGCAAATTAGAAATTATCTAATTAAGAATTAGAAATTATTGTAGAACTTAAAATTACGGAGAACGAGTCGGTATAAAAAATCCAAAATTTTTTATCTCTTATATGCAAATGCAGGACACTATCTTTTAGAATCCAGCCAGAGGTATTATTCACCCTATTTTGTTTTATTTTTCGCTCTACGGTTATTTTGTGCACACTTTAAGCTAATTAAACCGGTACCTACAGTTCAAAGTGGATTCCGAACCCCCTCACAATCAGCATCCATGTCACCGCCAGGATTCGAACCTGAAGCCTGTGGTAACCAACAGGCCAGAACGCTAGCCGATTGGCCGTTAGGCCTCCTAATACATTCAAGGAATACAAGGAAAAACAACATTAACACACCAAGATAGTGCTTAAAGTTTTTATAGAGAAAGCTTCAATAATTTCGCAATAAAATATATTTGGTCTCTCATGATAACTTTTTTTTTCGAATTTTCCTTTTCTTAAATTATTTTCATAAATGCCAATATTAACCGAAAATTTTATTTTACCACTTCTTCTTGTTAAAAGGCGTAACAGCCCTATAGTGCTTTCGATACAGCAGATGGTTTCACTTTTACAGGTTATTGTTGTCAGCCCTATGCAAAACAGTCATATCAAACTGGAACCTACGGTTTAAAGAGGATTCCGAACCACTACAAGCATCCATGGCACCGCTGGAACTGGAACCCAAAACCTGTGGAAACGAGAGCAAGAGCGCTAACAACTCGGCCATCAGGTACCATTCTAAGAAAATATAACGTACCTTACATAACGAAAAATTTTACGCATCAATTTGCTAACAGATTCTTGGGCCAAATGACACACAAGAAAATAATTCATTAAAGTAATTTTTAATATTTTCTTAAATAACTTCAACCTTTACAAATAGTTTAGCGTCAATTCTAACTTAAAAATTGGACGAACTATCAGCAAATGAACTAAGGAAAGAGTGAAGAAGCACACTTGTAATCACAATATTGGTCTTTGTACTGTAGTTTTTGTTTCGTGATTCAAAATTCAAGGTTTCCTTATCATATCACTTGAGGGCGAATAAACATGTGTTTTCTAAACAAGAATTATCTGCGAAAAGATCTCTTTTTTGTATTTGTTTACACAGTTTATCATTTTTTTTATAAAATATTTTCCTTGCTTTTTTTTGTTAATGGATGTTTGGTGTAGTAGTTTAAAAACGTAACCTTGATACGACACACTTCATAACCTTTGATTAAAAATTAGGCTATCATTCCCATTTGAACTATCACTTACTTGGAGGCGAAAAGCTTTACGGTGATGTTTATTCTTTTTTTTTGGCTATTCCATTCATAAAAATGCAGTCAAGTTAGAAAGCCGTGTTGTTAGAGCACATTTTTTACCGTACTTTTTTTTATCTCTAATGCAACTGTCAAACACTTAGATAATTGTCTTGGATGCCTTAAGGCAAGCGCTACACAGACGTTGCTCACTTAGCACTACCCAAGAGGCGCGTGTAGCTTCGGCGATAAGCTGCGAACGCGGAGTAACAATACCTCCATGCGCTCTAGACCGGTGCCTACTGCTTAAAGTGGATTCCGAACCACTACAAACATCCATGGCACCGCCGGAACTCGAACCCGAAACCTGTGGTACCGAGGGCCCAGAGCTCTAGCCACTCAGCCATCAGGGCCCCTGTTAGAGCATACAAGAATGAGATGATACTTTTTAAATTCTGAATACATATTTTTTTTCCTTATCCTACTTTGGTAGACAGCAACGTCTAGACCAAGTACGAGACCAGTGTGAAGTCTCATGGAAGGAGGGAAAGAGAGGCAGCTTCTGTTGTGATGGAGCACCCAAAGATCTGAGGGCAGTGGCTTCCGGAGGATTTTAGGAAGAACTACCCCACATTTACGTATCGTCGGGGAGAAAAAGCGGACAACTCCCACCATATAGTCCGACCAGCAGGGGGTCTGAATAGCCGAGTGTCTAGCGCTCAGGCGTTTGGTGCCAAAAGTTTCGGGTTCGAGTTCGACGGTTCCATGGATGTTTGTAGTGATTCAGAATCCACTTTAAGCAGTAGGTCTGGGTCTCATATGATTGTAAGAACGTCACGGAGCCCGGTCAGACTTCTCTCGCCTACATCATTCCCGAACTCTATAGGGGTAACTCAGTTCTAGGCACAGTGATGTGGGGTGTAGTAGTAGTAGTAGTCATATTAAATCAGGAACTATGGTTTAAAGTGGATTCGAACCACTGCAAAACATCCAAACTCGAACCCTATCTAGCTTAGTTCCGTCACGCTCAAAAGGAAGGTCAGTGCTTTTAGGAAGGTGAGAACTTTTAGGGATACTACCCCTGCATTTAAGTATCGTGCGGGGGTGGGGGGACCCGAAAACTCCCCAGGTAGTCCGACGAACGAGACGAGATGCTAAACATCCCAAACGCCATCGTGTCTCCCTCGTTTTTTGAGACAGTGTTTAAAAACAAAGCCGCCAGAGGATAGAACCTCCGCCTTAATGCTCATCACGCTTTGCCACTGAGTCACAGGTCGGCACATGAACTCATATTTTAAACTATGTAATGAATAACATCATCATCATTGGCGCAACAGCCCCATGGTGGATCAAGGCCGCCTGCCTACGGGCAGTTTTCGGACAGGAGATGTTTTCTCATTACAGAAAAGGTTCTCAGCCCAACACTCTTACAGTCATAGTAGAGAGGGACCTGCGGTTTAAAAGTAGATTCCGAACCACTACAAACATCCATGGCACCACCAGGACTCGAACCTGAAACCTGCGGCATCGAGCGCCAGTCACTCGGCAAAGGCCCATGTAATGAATAACAATTTCAAAAAATTTGTATCTACTGAAAGAGCACAAATTTAAGAGGGAGAAAAACAAAGCAATTTATATGTGTGAAATGCATAATAAGAAATTTTCTACCAATAAGTAATGTTTTACATTTATTTTTCTATAGTAAATTTTATCTATTTTATACATTTGTATAAGATTTTTTTTTTTTTTTTTGTCATCAAATTCAGTAAGCCTGAAATCTTTTAAATTCATCTCCACATTTACAAAATCTATCAATATTCTGAAAAACTGAACTATCAGTTAGTCATGAAAAAAATAGTTTAGATTTATTTATAAATTGCAAAATCGCTATTCATAAGAAATAGTTTAGAATTATTTGTGTATTTCAAAATTTCTGTTCATAAAAATAGTTTAGATTTATTTATGAATTGCAAAAAAATCTCTACTCATAAAAATAGTTTAGATAAAAAAAGAAAAAATAAAGCAATTTTGCATGTGTAAAATTCATAATAAGGAATTTTCTTCCAATAATTAATTATATATTTTTTAACTTATTTTATTTTATTTATTTATTTTATTTATTATTATTATTTTTTTTTTTTTTTTTTGTCATCAAATCCAATATTCAGCAAGCCAAAATCTTTTAAATTCATCTCCACATTTACAAAAAAATTATGAAAATTCTGAAAAAAACTGATCATCAGCTATTCATAAAAAAATAATTTAGATTTATTTATGAATTGCAAAATCTCTATTGATAAAAATAGTTTAGATGAAAAATAAAAGTTCAGTTAATTAAAAAGTTATTAACTGCATTTAGTTACTAAGTATGCAACCGAGTGAAAACTCAAAAACGAAAATCGCATATTTAAAGCGCTGAGTGGCAAACAGATGGGGAGCATTACAATTCAATGGGAAGTATTTACTTTAAAAAACCGGTGATGTCATCGCAAGGGGCGAAAACCGCTGAGTTAACTAAATCACAAAACGAGCAAAGAAAGAACAGCACCGACATCATTAAAAGCAGACGACAAACCACGATTTACGTCACATTCGCAATGTCAACGACCGCACTCTTTCAGTGAGTAACGGCACAGTCACGTGACACGCAAAGGGGAAAAAAGGGTATAGAAAACTAAGAGAACATTATACTGTCTGTTCACAACGAACAATTCAGTGCCCAGTTACCGCATTATGAACTTTCCGTATTTGAATGATATAATACTACTCTGACAAAAAAGTAAAACCAATTTTCAATTTAAATTTCCCGGATATATGGTTTTTTTTTTTCAATTCCCTTCTATTAGCTCACACTCTCCCTATATATATATATTTTTCTTTCTAATGCAGCTGGCAAACACTTCCCAGACAGCTTGGTCACGCATGCCTGAAGGCAAGCGCTGCACAGACGTTACTCACTTTGCACGATACCTAGGGGGGCGTGTAATCTTGAAAAAGAAGCCACGGACGCAGAGTGGCTACCATGCCCCCGCAACGCTCTACGATCCTATTAGACAGGGACCTACGGTTTAAAGTGGATTCCGAACCACTGCAAACATCCATGGCGCCGCCGGGATTCGAACACGAAACCTGTGGTACCGAGCGCCAGAGCGCTAGCCACTCGGCCATTCAGGCCCGCCTCTACCTATATATATCTTGATCAAATTTTCAATCGTTCATCAAATGATTTTTTTATTCATCCACTCAAGTTCAAGTAAATTTTTTTTTGAACTTGTAGTGGATGACACTGATGTTAGTACAGCTTTTCAAATATTAATTCATTCATTAAATTTAATTATTAATTATAGTTTTTTACATTTAAGTTCAATGTATCTACCAATAGATGGTGCCAGATAAACTTAAAAATGAATGAAAATTATTTATAAAGGACTTTCTGCAATAAAGTGAAAAAAAGTAGGAATTGACTTTAAAAATTTTTTTTTTTTTATTACTTGTTCTTTTTTAGGTTGCTGGCACTGTCCTTGACATCTGTGTGAAATTTGACGTCAAAATATTCATTAGTGTTTGAGTTACGCTTGGTTTTATGAGATGCTAAAACTGATTCCGGCGATTTTTGAAATGTCTGAATGAATTGAGCAAAGAATCTGCGTTAAATTTGTTTGCGGAAACGTATAGTATGTTGCAGAAGACATTCGGTGAGCATTCCTATATAGGGAAAGAAATGTTTAGAAGTGGTAAAAACAGTTCAAAGAAGGCGGAGAACGCGTTAAAGACGAAGAGCCCTCTGGTCCACCATCAACTCAACCGACGAAGTTCACGTCCAAGATTTGGTGCTTGAAACCGGCGATTTATAATTAGAGATCTTGCTGATTATGTTGGAATTTCAAAATTCCTTTAAAAGATGTTTTGGGTCCTCAAACGCGTTAAATCTTGACTGGTACCGAAAACACTGAATGCGCCAGCTCACACTGCATTGATTCTTCGTGACTTTTTCACCAAAAATGAAACCCATATCTTTCAACAACCACCGTATTTACCTGATTTAGCATCGTGTTATTTCTGGCTATTCCTAAACTCAAAAGACCTCTACGGGGACACCGTTTTGAGTCGACTGAAAAGACATTTCAAAAATCGCCGGAATCAGTTTTAGCATCTCACAAAATCAAGAGTACCTCAAGCCCTAATGAATATTTTATTTCAAATTTCACACAGATGTCAAGGACAGTGCCAACAAACTAAAAAAAAAAAAAAAAATTGAATTACCATATGCCCAAGAAATTTAAATTGAAAACTGGTCTTACTTTTTGGACATAGTAGTATATCTTATCTTGCTAGTACATCTGAATATTTGACATGCAAGTTATAATCATAGACATAAAAACAAGTAATATAAAAAAAATTTGAGAGTCAATTCCTACTTAGGTCAACAAAGAAAAATTTTATTGTTACTTTTTATTAAATAATTACAATCAATAGAAATATATATGTACATATGACATTTGTATATACTATAATATTACCTGTTTATTTGTATTTTTCATTTTTGTCCCTCCTTGACTCAGACTAGAACCCTGAATGAAAAAAAGAATCTGAAAAGAAATTTTTCCAGCGATCTACACGCTTCGCCACTGACTGTATTATTCCTAAATTTATATCCTGCTAAACATCTTATATAAGAGAAATTTTTTTTCTCCCATATAAAACTAAAATTAATGAATTAAATTTAATTACTGAATTAATATTTGAAAAACTGTATTAACATCCAGTGTCATGCACTACAAGTTAAAAAAAAGATGTATTTCAACTTGAATGGATGAATAAAAAGTATTTTATTAATGAAAAAATCTTACAAAATCGCTATTCATAAAAAAAAATTTGCAGTTTTATTTATGTATTGCAAAATCACCATTCATAAAATTTTTTTAGATTTATTTATGCATTGCAAAAATTTCTATTCATAAAAAAAATAGTTTAGATTTATTTATGTATTGCAAAATCAATACAGTTTTAAAAAAAGAAAGGCTTCAACCGCTCAAATTATAAAAATAGGCATAGAAATGTATGGTGAGAAACTACAATTTTCAATATCAGTTTGATAACTACTCATGACAGATTGAAAATCTATCAATATATTTCTTCCAAATGGTGATTTATTGATAATGCATATTTCAATGATTACACCGTGGGATAGAATTCCGATTAGTAATACAGGAATCGCAAAGTGTGAGTATAGAAACAAAAATATTTGATGATTAAATAATCAATCAATAAACCAACACGAAATCGATAATTGACTGATTGATGTATGAAATGTTAGCTGAGTTACGATAAACCATAATGAAAACCTAGAAATAAAACATATCAGTTTAATTTCTCCTTTTAAATGTATACCATATTATAAGGGATATTATAAGATATATACCATATTATAAGGGAGCCTCAGAATTTATGGAAACAAGAAATCGCAATGTCCTTATTTGTGAGTTATTGTATCCTTATTATGAGCTATTTCTACAAATTTAAGTTTTAGTTGAATAAATAGGAATAATGTTTTAAATGAAAATAATTCTGATTAAAGTTCCAAATGCTCATAGTGAAATTTTAATTCCCAAAAATAAAATATAAATCATAGTAATGATATCGGGACTTTAAACGTGAAACTATCTATTTTAGATAACGCAAAAACAATCTCCAAAATACTGTTCTATCTCAATTGTTGGTGGCTCGTTTGAAATTGGTGTGTTAAGAAAAATGATTTGTCATGGGAATAGAAATGTATGGTGAGAAACTACGATTTTCAATACCAATTTGATAATTGGCATGGCAGATAAACTCCCCATCAATATATTCCTTCCAAATGATGATTTATTGACAGTGTATCTACAATGATTACACCGTGGATACAATTCCGATTAGTAATATATGAATCAAGCAAAGTATGAGCGATAGATGCAAAAATATTTGATGATTAAATAATCTATCAATAAACCAACACGAAACTGCTACTTTATTAATTGTTCGGTGATATTGATAACCAGTGATGTACATGTTTCAAAGAAATACCATACGATTTGAAAAAAATTGCAAATTTATTCATCAATTTTGATGTGATACGTTCGAAACTCCTACAAACATTAAAACGCCAGGAAACATAGACACCAAAAATGTTCACTTCGGGCAATGTTTCCGCGTGTTATAATACTCAATTAGTCACATTTTAGAGGTTATAAAAAGTCCTCTTCATCTCACCGCATAAAAATTCCTCATACGGTTGACATATGGTACTAATCAGGGACTGAAATCGGCCAAAACATTTCCCACTCCTGGCTGTAATTTTATACAGTATTGTGAAAAGGAAAAAATAGGGTCAATTATGATGGACCCAAGTTATGTATCATTCAATTATTGAATTTCAAATTACACACGGACAAACATCAAAAGCTAATAACAAAAACAAAAACGTTACGTTAAACCTCTCCAGAATAACCCTTGGCAACTACTGAAGAAAATCTGTCAGTGTATAGAGGACGCTCATGATGAGTTACAGAAGGTGTTGCCAGATATACGAAAAGACTGGATCTTTTTGCTAATGGATTAAAAAAATTGGCCAAACTTTTTCGATTCCTGACTCTTTTAATGTTTGTTATTCTAATGCAGCTGGCAATACAGGAGACAGTTAATCTTTGTCGTAAGAAGGGCTGCACCGCTATTACTCTTAGCCCTACCCAGGGGGCACGTGTAGCTTGGAAGTTATGTTACGAACACGAGTAACACTACTCCCACAACGCTCTACGATCATATAAGACCGGAACCTACGGTTTAAAGTGAATTCGAACTACTACAAAACATCCATGGCACCGCTAGACTCGAATCCGAAACCTGTCGTACCGGAGAGCTAGATACCGGCCGTCAGGCCCCTAACTCTTTACTGTAATTTAAAAATATTATCATCTTCACTTATGATTTGAAAAAAAAATTTTAATCAATAAAAGCGTCTAGAATTAATTTTATCAAATCATGAATCCATCAACAGTTTTTACGTTGACGAAGTAGTTACCACAACTTTAAAGGTGTAGTATTTGCACTAGCACTCTATATTTGCTCATAAAAATATTGTATAAAAATAGCAATAATAAATTAACAGGTACAAAGGCTATTGAATGCAAGTTCTTTGCTCAATTCATTGAGACATTTCAAAATCGCCGGAATCAGTTTCAGTGTCTCACAAAGCCAAGCGTAACTCAAACACTAATGAATAGTTTGACGTGAAATTTCACACAGATGCCAAGGACAGTGCCAGCAACCTAAAAGAGAAAAAATTGAAATTCCATGAGCCCCTGAATTTTAAATTGAAAATTGGGTCTTTTGGGACACAGTAATAAGTGGGTAGAATTTTCTGAAGGCAATACGAAATTTAGTTTTGGTGTGCAGAAAATGTTGTTTCCAAGTTAATTTAATCGTTTTGAGCTTTTTCAGCTCTTTGAGTATCAGCTAGTATTAAACTAGAGCGTCATTTTTAATATGAGCTATTGAGAGAGAGGCCCCAAAAGGGGCGTTTTTTTTCCTTCCGGTATATTATGTAGAAACTTATTATTTTTATTTCATTATTGCACGAGAATTTTTTTTTTTCGTAGGGTTTTGATGAATGAGTAAATAAAAGTCATCTATCATAAATTTCCTTGTGAATTTAAACAATTCCTTTCTTTATAAAAACTAATAAAAGAAAGATAATAAGGAATTAATTTTTTTTAAATTAAAAAAAAAAAAATGATTAAACTGAAAATATTAAAATAATATAATTAAAAATCACCCATAACAAATTTCGAATTTAACCAAAATAAAAACTAATAGAAAAAAAGAAAGAGTTTGAGTTTTTTAAATATGAAAAAATATTGATAATTGTTATAAATATAAATCCAAACAAAACGGAACTTTAATTGATACTTAATAAATGACAAAACTGATTGAATCTTTTATAATCAAAATGTTAATCAATTGCACTTTTATTTTTATTAATAGTTACTTTAAGGTGAAATGATAAAATTAAGTTTCTTAAAAGTGAAAGAAAATTGTCAATTTTTTCCTCTTAATAATATATTGAAAATGTATTTTAAGAGGATTTTCATTTTGTGCATATAATTTCATATATTTTATGTATTTCTTTAAAATAAAAATATTTTGATGATCTGAAAATTTGTTAATATGAATTTAAGAATCTTTGTGTATATAATTGCATATATTTTGCTTTTTAGAATTAACTATTTTGAATTATTTAAATTAACTATTTTGTATTAGAAATTATTTAGATTAACTTTTTGTAAGAAATTATTTAGATTAACTATTTTAGTATTATTTAGATTAAATCATTTTGTATTAGAAATATTTAGATTAACTACTTAGAAATTATTTAGATTAACTTATGAATATAACTATTTAGTAATAAAATATTTAAAATATAAATAAAATATTTGGTTTGTATGTTCAATGATTTAATTTCAATGATTTCAATAATTTAGTTTCGTGTTTCACTAGAAATATTCTGATATTCATTAAGCAATAATTTTTTTGATATCTCAAAATTTATTTAAATAAAACTAACATTTTATATCAAAAAATATAAATATCTAAAAGATTTTATTGTAATATGAATTTTATAATTGTGTCGAAATAATGTATCATAATAATAATACCTTGTTATATTACATAACTTACTGACAATAAAATTTTTTTTTAATTAAATTAATTTGTCCTTCTTAACTTAATTTTTTTTATTTCAATCACTTTAACTCAACAAATTGTATAAAAAGTAACAAACAAATAAATAAAAATTCGTAAAATATATTTTATAATATATATAAACTTTGAGGGTGATTTGTTCTTAAATTTTTATGAATAAACAATTTTTATTAAAAGAATTAATTTCTACAACTAGAAAAACTTTGGGAGATCTTTATGAATCAAAGAAGATCACTAAAGTGAACTGATGGTCAATTGGCGCTCTGATATTTGGTACCATAAGCTTCAGATTCGAATCCTGGCGCGGTGGCATGGATGTTTGTTAGAGTTCGAAATCTATGTAAAACTGTAAGTCCCTGCGTAATTAGTCTAAAGTGTGCACAAATGATCTTACAGCGACAAACTAAACCAGAAAATCATAAATAATTAAGATGGGCATATTATCATACATTATAAAAAATATATTTTAAAAACGTGTTTGTGTATAAACAATTCAAAATAGGTTCTATTAGTTTAAAAATCTTAAAGGTAATATGCTATTTCTAAACGCACAAATGACCATCTTAACACTAGAAGCAAAGCAGGGCTCCTGTAGACGTCGTAAAACAGGCATGGTAGTTTGGTTTGATTTGTCGCTCTACGGTCATTTTATGCAATGACTTCAGACTAATTGGAAAAATTCCAAAGCAACCAATGGCGTAGTTAACAATACTACGCTATTGAAAAAATCATTTAAGACTAAATATCGAGAAGAGAAAAACAATTTCCCTTTTAAAAAAAGTTTTAAAATTTTAAATTGGTTTAATATGTTTTATCAGAGCCTTAATTTAAATATAAAAATCTATAATCTTAACAAAAATATATTTTGATTTCTGGTGTATAAACCGATTTTTCATCGTTTCAATTAATTTTATTGAGGAAAAAAAGGCCGTAAATTGGCTTTCTCATGAAACCCGTATTCGAAATACCAAGATAGTGCATAGGGATAAAAATGATAATGTGAGTAGATACTTCATTTTCGAAACAAAGATAATTTATGTTCAAATAAAAGATCAAAAAAGAAAAATTACATAATTTCTGACAGCGTGTTTTTTTATTTCCCCTATTCTTTTTTGTAAAGATGATAAACGTGTGGAAGATCATAATGGTAAAATTAAAAAGAAGAAAATGAAAATTAATTTAGCAGTCTTTAAAAAACAGACGCAAGATTTCTTTTTTTCATAAAAAGAACTGTATTGATTTAATATCATTAGATTTTTCTTTTCTTTAATAAAATTATTTTTTAAATGTTAATAATGCTCAAGCTGTATAAAGAAAGAATAATTGAAATAGCAATTTGGAAATATTAAATAGATTTTTTTTTTTTTGTTTGTAATAGAGGCGTTGGTCTAAAAAGAAAGAACACATAATTCATACTGAATAGTTGTATTTCTATATTTAACAAAACAAATTAAATTTGATGCCTTTTATATACATTTTTCTTATTTACCTTCTTTTTTAATATTTTATTAAACTAGTAATAAAGGTAAATTACGAACATATTTAACTACATCCTTCCTTTGTAGTTTAATGCAAACACAAACCTTCAGGAAACTAACATAATGTGTTATTTTAGAATATTTCAACATAAAAAACAAATAATAAATTGTTGTTCTTTATATATTATAATGATGATTTTACATTTGGGAAATTTACTTTTTATGCCTTCTTTTTATTTACAATATTTTTATTTTCTAACTAAATATGCCGAAATATTTCTTTTTAAAACAAAATTTTTATTTAACGTAATTTTTTAATTGATATAAACATCATTGATATCTAATAGACTAACAGAAGATTACTGAAGTAATTATCGTAATCTATACCGATGTATCAGTGCATATCACGTTATACTTCACAAAATCATCATCAAAAAATCTAAACATTCAACCGAGAACCAATCTTTCAAAACCTGGTAATCTGTTCAAATCGAACATTAGAATACGGAATAAAAGCAGTTATGCAGATCATTAATGTGCCTAAATATTTTCTTACTTCTAAAAATATTTTAAAATTCAGAAATATTTTATTTTTACTTTTTTTAATATTTATAAGTATGTATATTTTATACTTTAACAATGCCAATCATAAAAAACAATAATGAATCTAAAATTGGAACCTAGAACCACCCCAAAACCTGGCAATTCAGTTAAATCGAACATTACAATTCGGATAAAAGCAGTCATGCAGACGATTAATGCGCGAAAATATGCTTTTTCAAACGAAATTTTTATTCAACGTAACTTTTTAATTCATATAAACATCATTGAATATATCTAATAAACTAACTGAAGATTACTGGTAATTATTAATAATCTGTAATTATTAACACAGGATTAGTAATCACACCGATGTATGTATCAGTGCATTCATTTTCACTTTATCTAAAAATTTGGAACCGAGAACCAATTCCAAACCTGGCAATTCAGTTGAAATCGAACATTACAGCTGTGTCAGATGATTAATGTTCTTTAATTCAAAGTAAACATCATTGGATATCTAATAGATCAATTGAAGATTACTTGAAGTAATCTCACACCGGTGTATCAATGAATACATTTATTTTATACTTTAATAATGCAGAAAAACTCATTTAAAAAGTTCTAGCGTGAACCGAGAACCAAGCAAACCTGGCAAATTTAGCTGAAACTCGAACATTACAATTCGAATAAAAAGCAGTTATGCAGACGATTAATGTGGCGGAAA